>APFE030855787.1:33841-91581 GCA_000404065.3 Pinus taeda | reverse complement strand
CTATGGGGCACAGTAATAACAATATGGGGGCAATAGGGGCACAACAATATTAATAAGGGGTAAAACTACAATAGTAATGGGGTAATCACTAGTATTATAGGGACCCAACAAATTGTTACTTAAAAATATTGTCACTTGTGATGTTATGCCATTTTCAACATGTTTCACCGCCATTTCACTTCATTTTCTACCTCCATTAGAATTTTAGAAACTATTGGTGTCAATCTAGTTTTTGACCAAAGAGGGGACAAAACTAATATAAAATCCCTAAAACGTGTGCTACCAATGTAGAAACTACCCCCAAAAGCTATACAACTCTACAAAAGTGGCAATTTTGACTCTTTCTAGCCCAAATACGCTAAAAAAGGATAGTAGTTATATGTGGACGTTTCTAAACTTTGATTGTTATTCTTACCCTTGGTTTGTTATTATTTAACCAATATTTTGAAGATTATATCAAGGGAGTTTAACTATAATTTTTTGTATAAATAAAGACTTGAGGTACCTCCATCTATTACTGATCCCTTCATGGTAAGGTTGTGCAATTGAAATCACACCAACAATCTTGAGGACCTCTTTCTCTTGATAATGCTTTCACTTTCATGTACCTTACTCATTCAATCAAGGAGGGGATCCACACACATTAAGGAAGCTAGGAACTCTTTGAAGGAGGAAGCTTTGGATCCCACACATTTGTAAGAAGTATTCTACCTAGATATATCTTTAGCCATTTCTATTGGATTGAATGGAAACATTCTTTCTTTCTTTGTAAGATTTTGTTTATAGAATAGTTTCTTCTCATGCTTCGTTTATTTACGTCATGAGCAATGCAAAATCACAAATGGTAGACATAAAGTAGAGATAGGTTTCCTAGTTCTCATTTCCATTTTGTCTATGCTTGGTAGAAATCCACCAAGTTAGTGTTTTTTTTTCTCACCTTTCTCACAAGTTGCACATAATATATTGACAACTCTAGTGGGAAAAGGGACCATTTATTTTTCCATAGTTGTGGATGTGTGTCTCATCGCCCCTACGCCATTCAAACACAATGGTTATAGGGAATATTCAATTCTTTTTATTTCTATTTCATTTTTACATGAGTTTATAGGTAGAAACCCTCTATTTTTTCCTTAGGAACAAGCATCCAACTTCCCCAATTTTTTTTTTTATAACAAGGAACATGTTGGCCCTTTTTTGTGTGGAGTTGGTTGTTTTTACTGATGTCAATACTAGTCATTGATTTCAAGCTCAGGGGGAGACTGTTGAGGAGTTTATTGTGTTTTCATGATGCTAATGTCATTTTTTATTAAGGTATCTAGTGTCATGTATTGTTGAATGGTTGCACATTGTTTGAGATGAAGTCATAAATATAGACCAATTGGATTGGATAATATATATTTACAAGGATTTGGCCTATACGTGATTTGATCAAAAGGACATCCAATTGTTTAGTTTGATATCCCTCTCAAAGATATTTCCAAAAAAATATGGCACTTTACCTAACTCCTCTAGACATAAGAGAAAACTCAGTTTTAAGTTATTCAATTCAAGCAAGGTTATAGCTTGTCATGGTTCTAGCATTGACCCTTCTTCACCAGATTGATTCCAAATGATTAAAAAAAAAGCTCAGGAGGAAGAGCGAAAAGTGGTGGGCGGTGGAGCAGCAAAGCCACTAGTCATAGCCTCTAGTCACCAAGATCCTGGGGGCTAACACCTAAGTGCTTATTGGACCACCCAGTAAGAATTGAACTGCACACAACATAGTGATGAGTGGTGAGAAATGGCTAACACACATGGCAGGATAAACAACTCCTCCACATAGATGTTGGGTGGCAATGACATTAGCTTCAGGTGATAGGTACACATAGCTTAGGTGATGATGTGTCAGCTTGAGGATATGGCACGTGGTAGGTGGATTCAATATTTTTGATAGTCCAAGTGGATATTTAGTGAGTGACATGAGGTAGCACACATGGTAGGTACACGCCAGTAGAGGACATTTGGTAGGATTTGATTGGTCATACAAGATGATGTGGAGGACATGTGGTAGATGATGTGGAAAGCCTTGAGATTTGCATCAAGAGTCTGTTTTTTAAGGCCTCACAGTGTTAATTTATTTTGGAGAAATAATGGGTTCGATATCCATCGAAAATCACCCACTCCTTGGATAGAATAATTGTGCATAATGCGAACGTTATCTAGCAACAAGAAGTGAGTGGTGAATAACAAGATAGTGATCACAACTCCTACTTATAGGAGCTAGACATGCGAGTGCCTATGGGCCTATCAACATATTGGCCATTGGGACTGGAGGTAACAAGAGGTGAAAACACGGGCCAATAGAGTGGTGAGTGAAATTTTTTGTCTATGGTCACATCCTAAATCACAAGTGGCTATAGGTTGAATGCCTAAAGGCTAAGTTCATTGACCATTGAGCTATAACAATGTGTGGAGAGAAAAGATAATCCTGACACCTAAGACCCAATAGAAAATTTAAGGTTGTGATTCTCACTATCAGTCTTGAGGATTTAGCGTTAAGCACTCAAGGAAGCTACAGTGACTAGTCTAGGTGCCATTGAATCCACGAAGAGTTGTGAATGAGGAGGTTGGTATGAGAGCAAGGTTGGATAAAAGGGAGATTGGGTTGTTTGATACTTTCAAACAAAATTTCCATGTCTAAAACCATGGATTGATACCCATGGCAATAACAAGGATCAAGTATATAAACAACAAAATAATGATGGAACTGGTTGTTGATGCTGAATAAAATGAAGTGACCAAGAAATCAGAGAGAAGAAGTGAGAGTGAGAACAGAGTATGTACACAGTGGAATCTTTGTGAATTCATGAGACAAACAACAAGGATGTTTGTTTCTCATCAAAGGTACTTTTTAAGAAACAATAGTTGTCGATATAAACACATGATAAGACAAAGAAGGAGACAAAAAATAGAGTAAATTTTCATAAACAACATTCAATTTAGATATAAACAAGGTATCAATGTTCCTAGTAAGTGGTTTCCTACCAAACGTCAGGGATTGCTATCTCTAGTGGGTTGAATCCTACAAAATTAAGAAAGGGGATAAAATCTCTTACAAGTGGGTGCTTGCAAATTTTGTAATAGTAAGTGGATGCTTGCAATCATTATTTTAAAGAACAAAAGAACTTTGTGGTTTTATCCCTTTATGGGTGTCTATGTTAAATCTTGTTGGGCATGGAATCCCCCCCAAGGCATGTTTTTGGGCTCAAAGCCCAAGTTTTGACCCAATCTTGTTGTAAAGATCCGCGAATTGGAAGCGCGGAGCGCGAAAAGTATGATAGAGTCACATGGTTATCCACCCTAGTTTTGTAATGTAATGTCGGCTGGATAGACCTACCCATGGTTCGCGAACCATGGGATTGTATAAATCGAGGGAGGCTTTAAGTATAAGGAGGGGAAGTAGATAAATAGGAAGAGAGGCTAAGGAAGAAAGTGAAAAGTGTGTCTTTGGGTCGTAGAGTAGGAGAAGGATCTACAGCTGAGTGCACAAAGGTCTAGTAGTCCGCAGCTGAGTGCGCGGACCCCTGCAGCTGAGTGTGTAGGGAGGAGTCGAGTCTGTAACCGAGGAAGGAATTAATAAGGAGAAGTTTTATCATAATTTTGTGTATCTATTCTTGGGTTAATGCATGTTTGATATAATTTGGAAATATATTGTTTATTTACTGTGTGCACCTATATGAATGGCTTATGTTGTTAAGTATAACTTAAAGTATGCAAGTAGGCTAAGATAATAAACTAACATTGGAATACTAGTAAAGTCTTGGGTAATAACATAGAAGTGAAACGTTCAACCGCTGAGTAGGGTTGCGTGTAGGCAGTATATCGGGCTACGGGGTATGAGAAAGTGCGCAAAGCAACTTGCGCACAGGGTCAAACCATGGACCACTTGAACTCATTAGATATCTCTAGGGTGCAGAAACTTGGTTCTAGCACCCTCCCATACTACTTCGGGTGAGACCTCAGTCCGCGCTCAGTGAACTGTTGCCGAAAGGGCCAATAGTACTGGGATTTGTTTGGCTAAATCAACTCTAAACCTGGGTCAGGCCCCAATAAGCCAACAAATGGTTCCATTGTCAGGATCTGCATAAGAGATGTCTGATGTCATATCATTGGAATTTGACAAAGAAAGGAATTGAAGAGTGGTTGGATAGGAAGATTCACGAGTTCGCAGTGCAGGAAAACATGAATCAATGATTATCAAAGGAAGAGTGGTTAGATTGCTACTTATATATGGAAATCCATGAAATTTTCTTTGCATCCTTCCCCTCTGAATTGTACAAGTGGATCGCGAAGCTAGCAGACAGCCAAGGAAGGTGTAGGCTCAACAAACATATTGTGTGAACTCCAAAGTTGGTGCGCAGATTGGAAGCATTGGAATATAAGATCATGCGCACTGTGGATCACTGGCTCGATCGAATTATAGGGGTATTTATCACCGAGTTCACGGTAGATTCTTCAGTCAACTATAGCGAGGCAGAATGATGCTTCCTCAAAGGACCGCGAGGTAAGTACATTAAATCTTTGAACACTTGGATTAAGATGCCACTGTGTGAAAAGCGGGTTATGCAAATAAATTGATGTTTGGGGCTACACGAAGTTGGAGGATCTACAGAAATGAAGGTAGCATAGAAGTAGAAACTAGCCCCTTGATTTCACCTCTGCGAGAAAGCGAGGAAGAGCTCATGAAGGTTTCACCAAGAAGTGCGATAAGTTTGATAAGGCATTGAATTCCACGCATACCACTTCCACCTACACTGCCACCAGTTTCACCATCTTCACCCCCGTCTTCACCCACAACACCTCCACCACCACCACGGTTCAATATGGAAAATGCAAGAAAATTGTTAGTGTTCAAAGGAGTTGGGAATGAAGATTCGGACTAGTTTTGGTTCCTGGTAAAGGCTGCATGGGAAGCGCAGAGAGTCATGGATGACAATATAAAGAAAGCAACGCTGGTTAGTGCTTTGCATGATCACACACTGACTTGGTACATTAAGCACTCCAATGACAATCGAAACACAGGGATTGCGGATATCCAAGCTGCGTTAAACAAGGAATTTAGCAGACCAAAGTTAGAGACACATTTGATCATCAAATTTGAAGAAATCATGGTGCTTTCAGGTGAGACCTGCTGGGAGCTGGATCAAAGAATGAAGGGTATGATTTGTGAAGCCAGCATGACCTTGACAAATGGGCAACACCATGCATTGTTTGTAGTGTCGCTAATGTCGCATCTAAGGAATGCATTGTCACAACAAAAGCTATCCACCCAGGTCGAGGCCTTGGCAATCGTAATGAGACTGCACGAGACCACAATACAAGATCCTAACATGGGAGTTCAACATATCCACGTGTAGTTGAAAAACTTGTGCCTAGAGATGCAGATTTTGAAACAAGACAGGACAACTCTCTCAGAAGCACGTGAGGAGGTATGATGCGTAAAGTGCAAGGGCCAGGGACATGATAAGGACTATTGTCTAGTCTTCGCGAATGACTTGGTAGGAGGAGGACCAATGCCATTGAGACCAAAGGCACAAGTAGGACCGAGCGCGATGCCTGCATTATGGTGCGCGATTTGTCAGATAGGAGGGAAGCATGCTACAGATAATTTCCATCTATTATAGAAGTATATGCAGAGTTCCCAACAATTTTTCTGTAATTTCTGCAGGTTAGTAGGCCACGATGAGCGCACCTGTAGAAGTTATGAACTGATGATGGACCAGACTCCTACGTACAGAGTTCATACCAAAACACGGGCCCTCAATCAAAATGCAGGGATGGTGCGCACTGGATTTTAGGGGCGCGGACGAGGTTGAGGTGGAATGGGACCAGGAAGAGGTCGCAGACAGCTAATCTGTTACAATTGCAGAGGGCCAGGGCATTATGCCTACAATTGTACAAATCCAACGAGACCATCATGCTTATATTATACCTAGTTTGATCATGAGGCAGAGGACTATCGCATGCTGATAGCAAGGCTACGCGATAAAGGAACACTCCAACCTCCCCCAACTTAGAACCTGTAAATGATGAGGTCTAAGCCGCCTGAGGAAGACCCGAATGTAAATATCGTGCTCCGAAGTGGTATTAAGATAGGAGATGACAAAGGCAAGTAGCTCGAAGAGAGTGCTTGGGTTTGCAAGGCTCCAACAAAGGAACCTGAATTTTATTTGGAGCATGCTAAGGAGACTTTCATGGAAGCTAAGAAGAGCTTCGTGGAGGCCTCCACTTCAGGTAGTAAAGACAAACTGGAATCGGAAATGGACCCATCAATGCTCACTACCTTTTTGGAGACATGCATGAAGTTGTTGCGTGACAACAAGGCTGTGAAGGGGCTGCAAGAACTCATAACTAGATGTGTTGGGACCACGCTAGGAGAACAGCGCGTAGTCTGGAATCTCGAGAAGCACACAATGCAAACAAGAAGAGGGATGAGATTGACCATGCAGATTGGGGAATATGAAATGGATCAAGTGATTTTGGATCTAGGATCAGACACGAACAACCTCCCAAAGCAAACATGGGAGTGCATGGGAAGGTCTGTGTTGCAATGGTATCCTATTCAATTGTGAACGGAAAAACCAACAAAATATCCTACCTATGGGGAGATTGCAGGGAATAATGGTAGATATTGAAGGTGCGAGCATGCTTGCAGATTTTGAAGTGATAGAGATTATTGATGACAACAATCCCTATCCCACGCTACTAGGAATAGATTGGGTCATAAACATGAATGGAGTGATAAATTTAAAGAAGTGCAAGATGGTTTTTGAGAAAAAGTCACTATGCATAGTGGTAACTTTAGACCTAGCAGAAGAATTGCGCTACACAGAGCCAGGGCGCAACTACGAGAGTGACTACGATCTAGATTGTATCTACAAGATAACTGCGCAGGAGCAGGAGTGGGTGAATCCAACAGCGGATGACAGGATTTTGTGGGAGTGTGAAAGCTCCTACACCTCAGATTCAGATGAGGAGATATAATGGTGGCAAAACTGGTTACACAAGGTAACCATGCTCAATTGCAACATGATGACAAGGTCATTGTGCTACATGTCAACAGAGGTAAGAGACCTACCTATGTATGATGGGTTGAGCGAGGTGGATGATTTCCTGAACAAATTTGAAAGAGAAGTGTCGTAACAGCAGCGGTTCAATGCCCTGAAATGGGTACTGTGCGCTATGCCCATAAGGTGGTGGGTTACGCACCAACAGAATTTTGAGGACTAGCGTGAATGTAGAAGGATGATGCACATGCAGTTTGGAAAGACTTAGATGCAGATGAAAGCCGAATATGGTGAACGAAACAACTCGAGCACCCACCTGTCCAGATGGGTACAAGCATATGGTGTGTAACTTGCATGAAGGAAAACCATCTACATGAAAGGAAACACGATTGACAAGTAGGAATGGGCAAGACGATGGCGCGAACGATGACCAGGAAGTATGATAAGACCAAGCGTGCCGAAGATTATCCATGTGGAAGCCTTTGAAAAAGTATGTGAAGTACTGAATGTAGTCCACCATGTGAATCACACTGACTAGGACCTGCACGTACTAGCGGTTCGATGGGCTTATAGGACCATGTGCAAAACCCTGACCACACGGGAACTTCCGAAGCTGAAATATGAAGCAGATGATGTAATCCCTATGGAGCATGTGAAGCCTAGTGCGCGCATAGTATCACCCATAGATACGATGGTTCGCGAAGCTCGAAAAGGAGGGATCACACGGCTGCGAGAAATAGAACTCATGGGACTTGAGGAAGAAATCCAACACGAAAACCTTAGACTCCACGAACTTGAAGAAGAAAGGGTACGGTTAAGGAATAAAAGAACTTTGATGGACACGGAAGTCAAGATTTTGGAGGATGAGATCAAGGAATATTTTCTCGCTGAAAAAACTAGGATGGTAAGGCAAGGTGCGTACAATCATGTTGACAATTTTGAGAACTATCGCCTTGAATTGATTAGTCTGATGCCTTGTCTTGGATTGCATATTGCTAAGCATAGTGACCAGGGTAGGGCGTTGCAAATGGTGAAGTGCGTGATGCCGACCATAACAATACAAGGTGGGGAGTCTCCAGGAACCATGACCGAGAACAGGATGGAACTCTACACGGGTGGTGTGACCACTTGACTAGCTAAGGGAAGGATAGTCTTAGCGCTCCAGGTAGCTGGAAGGGAGTGTGGGACTATAAACTATTTTGCCTGGGGGATGCACGATGTTAGAGATACGCGTAGAAGCAGAGAGTCACAAGGTCCATGACTGTGCACGTGGGGGGGAGGGGGGTTGTGTTGCCATGTGGGTTGGCCAGAAAGTGACCGTTGAATTCACTATTCACGATGGGATGCTCGACTTGAGGTCAAATGGAGTGGGAAATAAGCATTTAAGATGCGATTTATGGGCGAGATTTGGGAAAATCTGTCTCCAAGAAAGCATTAATGAATCGGAATTGGGGGGGAACGGTCGAATTTGAATTCAAAAAGTGCTATAAAATACAAAGGGCTTCCCAAAAAACAACACTTGGTCATTTACGAATTGAACGATTGAGTAGAGCCCTGAGTATTGTGAGTCGAGCATTGATTAAGCCCTTGAAATCACGAGTGATAGATTGTTGCACAACTACAATGAAAACAACTAAGGATGGTATGGGGATAGAAGAGGTGACTGCTGGCGAGGCCGCACATGCCCTAACTGTGGGGGATGTTCTAGAAGGTGCTGGGATTCTGGCAAAAATCCTGAAATCACCATGAACGCAAAGACCCAAGAAGGAAAAACAAGAAATGGCTCTCGTATGTGTGTCCCTGTGGAACTCACTGCATAGCAAACTATCGATGGAGGAGAAAAGGAAAGTTGTCACTATAGAAACAGATGAAGAAGAAGAAGATTTGCAGGATCTTACCATCGTAGAAGAAGCAATGAAGGCATAGAGGTGGATACTCTGCCTAGGCACTCTATGAAAAAACTACCCGCCTAAGTCCTCCCTGTGGAAAGGGAAGGCCAAAGTGCCCAAGGACCTGGATGAGACCAAGAGCTCGCCCTAGACCTCACTCCTCCTAGATGGCATTATGTTTGAAAGCACACACCTGGGTTGTGTGCCGTCCATGAAATTCGAAGATTGGGACCTCCCTGACCACAAGAAGTTCCCTCACCTTGAGACCAAAAACCTAATGAAGCAGAACACTGTGAGGGTGGTGATAGCATTAGAGCCAAAGAAGTGGTTACGTAGAGTGGAGAAGGCCAGGATGTTGAACCTACTCTAGGTGCCACATTTCCACTGCGCCCCAATAACTAGTTTCGTCATCAGGCAGCTGCTCTGCCTGGTGCATGATGGGTGTTTATGGCTGGAGGAGCCTATCCCCATCATGACCGACTTGATTCATCGTGTCTCCCTGCTTTCGCACAAAGGAGAAGACCTCGCAGCCATATCAGAAGGAAAGGGCAGTGATTTGGCCATCGCGGAGGCCATAAAGAAGAAGTACAAGCTGGAAAAGAAGAAGAGGGGTTACGCCATCTTTAGCATCAAGGAAAAAGCAGTACATTTGGCAACCCAAATCCTCGTCGGAAAATTTATGCACAAGTGCTGCGTAGACCAGGTACTTGCGTCGATGGTTGCACTGGCTGAGCAGTGCACGGAGGGCGTCCAGTTCAACTGGTCCGAATTCCTCTGAACAAAATTCTTAGAGAATTATCGCGAAGCCAAGAGCAGGGCGAAAACTTCCATTATGCATGGTTGTTGCTGTCCATAGTGCTCATAGGTGGGGAATTGCTGGAGGACAGTCAATTGACCATAATTGATAGAGATTTACCAGAGGCCGCGAAGTACGCTTCATTCTTGGCCACGAAGGATGCTATAAGGATACGCGACAAAAATATTTTCTGGGTGCTCATGGAGATGAACATTCGAATGTGGATCAACCGTAAGAAGCAGTTATCACCCACGGTTTATAATAGTTTGTAGCGTTTTGCAGAATTTAAGGTAGTTATGCATAACATATATATCAAGGCGCATAAGGATCAACGAAGCAGTGGACAAAGCTACCCTTTGTAGCCACTGACGATGCCATTTTTAATGTTTTGGAGGTATGGCCACTAGAATGGTGTGCCCCAAACATTGCAAAAATCAAGAAGTCGACAACCTAAAAGAAAAAATACGAGGCCAAGGTGTGCATCGCGCAGTTGGCCAAAAACAAAGGAAGGAAACAACAGCAACAGAAGTGCGGGCAGCGTGGGATGCGACATAGAATGTAGTTGAGCAGGAAAAGGCAGCAGAAGCAGCAACAACACAGGTAGCAACGACAAAGGCAGGCAAGGGCCAAACAACGCCTTCGCAGGGGCAGGAGGTAAAGGAAGCAGAAACAACAAAAGGAAGCGTGGACCCATGAACCACGTCCACACAGCTAAAGCACCAACACGCAACAGAATTGGCAGGATTGCGGAAGAAGGTCAAGGATTCAAAATTGTCCATTGAACCAATCACCCTAACCGAGGGTTATCTACATGACATCAGTGAGACAGTGTGCGATGTCACAAATGAGGCTCTCCAGGATTTCATGCAGGAGCACCAGACTATGTTGGGGGCCCTTAGAGCGTAGTTACAGGACTTACAGGTGTGCCCCCCTCAGGTTGGTACCCTTTTGACCAACCTCGTATTTAGATCCACAATAGCAAAGCAGATGTTGCGCACATGGATGATGAACACAATAGTGTTGCCGGAAGGGGCTCTAGTGACATCAAATGAGGTCGATAGGTTTTCAGTTAGCACAATGAAAGGTCTTAGTGTTAATCTAGCTTCCCTTCCGCACAAGACATTATATCTATTACAGGATGGGATAATGGAAGAGCTGCATGCTAGGGAGAGCTATGCACTCCAAGTCCTTAGTGAGCAGAAGATAAATATGGAAAAACTCAACTCGTAACATGAAAAATCAGTATGACAACATCAATAGTTGGTGTAGGTGATAGATGACACTTGCCGAAGCATCCTGGAGCTAGCCATCCCAATAGATATACCAGTGGAGGTGCGGATCCATAGGTTAGCAACAGGAGTCCATGAGGCTAGGGAAGAAATGAAAAAGGTTCAGCTGGAGTTAAATCTTCAGATCGCCGACCTGTGGTTAAAGGCATAGTCCTAAAAACACGCATCCAATCTTGGATCAACGAGGCCTTCACCATCACGGGAGACATCTAAGGCAAGCTCGCGCACATATAGGGGATGCACACATTGATGCAAATAAGCACTCCAGACACAGAGGTCTCTTAACAACATATGCAACAGATCCAGCAAGCAACAACTCAGTGCATTGTTGACCTCCGCGCAGTTCGAGAACAATTAGAGGGAGAAAAGATCACCGCGCCGACAGAGTGACTTGAGGGTGAGTCACGATGTTTGTGTTGGGGGCTTGTTGGGCATGGAATCCCCCCCAAGGCATGTTTTGGGGCTCAAAGCCCAAGTTTTGACCCAATCTTGTTGTAAAGCTCCGCAAATTGCAGGCGCAGAGCACAAAAAGTATGATAGAGTCACTGGGTTGTCCACCCTAGTTTTGTAATGTAATGTAAGTTGAATAGACCTACCCATGGTCTGCGGACCATGGGATTGTATAAATAGAGCGAGGATCTAAGTGTAAAGAGGGGAAGTAGATAAATATGAAGAGAGGCTAATGAAGCAAGTGAAAAGTGTGTCTTTGGGTGGTAGAGTAGGAGAAGGCTCTGCAGCTGAGTGCGTAGAGGCCTAGTAGTCCGCAGCTAAGTGCGTGGATCGTTGCAACTGAGTGCACAGGGCAGAGTTGAGTCTGTAACCAAGGAAGAAATTAATAAATAGAAGTTTTATCATAATTTTGTGTATTTGTTCTTGGGTTAATGAATGTTTGATATAATTTGCAAATGTACTATTTATTTACTGCGCGCACATATATGAATGGTTTATGTTGTTAAGTATAACTTAAACCATGCAAGTAGGCTAAGATAATCAAATAACATTGGAATACCAGTAAAGTTTTGGGTAACAACGCAGAAGCGCAGTGTTTAGCCCCTGAGTAGGGCTGCGCATAGGCAGTATATCAGGCCGCGAGGTACGGGAAAGTGCGTGAAGCAACCTACGTGTAGGGTCAAACCGCGGACCACTTGAACTCATTAGACATCTCCACGGTGTGAAAACCTGGTTCTAGCACCCTCCCATATTACTTCAGGTGACACCTCAGTCTGCGCTCCATGAACTGTTGCCGAAAGGGCCAGTAGTACTGAGATTTGTTTGGCTAAATCAACTCTGAACCTGGGTCAGGCCTCAATAAGCCAACAAATCTATGATATCTCTTGTGCTTGTCAAATTATGTCATGCTTATCTGTTAAAATCACAAACAAAATAATAAATAAGGATTTAAGTCCAAATTTAAATTTTTATACCTGAATATTGATTCACCCCCCTCTTAATATTTAATAATTGGTATCAGAGAAAAGTTTCTCTACTAACATCCTACCCATCAGAAGGAATATCTTATACAAAATGGGTAGTTGGGAGAAATTATTCTCAAGTAGACCTCCACTATTCAATGGGACAAATTTTACCTTCAATAAAATTAGAATGAATACCTATTTTATGTCACGTGGAATGGACATTTAGAAACTTTTAGTGAGTGGGTATAAAAACCCTACAACTCGAATAGATGAGGCTAGTAAGAAGAGATATAAAAGAAATGTTAAGGATATGAATGTACTTTTTGGTGGACTTGCACCATCAAATTTTTTCAAGGTAATGTAGTTTGAGACAACAAATGAAATGTGGGACAAACTTGTGAATAGTTATGAAGGGGACACCAAGGTCAAAAATGAAAAACTATAGACATACAAGATATAATATTAAAATTGGAAGATGAATGAGGATGAGAGCATGATTAGTTTATTGAAAATATTCAAAGGAAAGAGGGCGAATGGAGGGCGAGCAGCAAGGGTTTCAGAAAGTTGCAGAAGTTGATCCTAATGGAGGGTTGCAGAGGAGGGAGCTCCACTCCCTCCTATAAGAACGCCATAGCCAGCAGAGGTAAGTCACCTTTGGAAAAAAATGTCAGAGGATCTACGAAGGAAGGGAATAGGAATAATGAAAAAGAAATAGATTGGACCAAGAACAAGGAAAACAATAGCACAAAAGATAGGGAGGAAGAAGACAAAAGTCAGGGAACAAGAGACAAAAAACAAAAGGGACCTTGCAAACCCAAAGCGGAGATCACTCCTAGAGTAGTTTTAAATGATCCTGCTCTGCAGGCGCATAGGGAACACATGGGGACTTACGCTATTATCTGTAAATTCATGGGACTATGGCCCACTGAAAAAGCTTGACAGACATGGATCAAATATCACTGGAAACCCAAAGGGAGCATTGACCTACATCTTGGGTCAAAGGGATTCTTCACCGTGGTGTTAACAAACATCGAAGATAAAGACAGAGTATTCGAAGGAGGACCCTACTTTTATGCAGCAGTCGGCCTCTATATGTGGCCTTGGATGATGAACTTTGTCCCAGAGTGGGAAACTTTCACTTCGGTACTAGTCTGGGTAAGGCTCTATTCCCTACCACTTGATTACTAGCAAACTGAATCGCTAGTTGCCAGAGGCAATAAACTAGGACATTTTGTCAAAGCTTCTGAAGGCACAAGAAGGGGGAAATACACTTCCTTTGCAAGGATATGTGTGGAAATGGATCTATCAGGAGCTCTTCCAGATGAAGTTATCTTGGAAGCTTTTGATGAGGAATGGGTGCAAACAGTAGACTATGAGCATATCTCATTCAGATGCTATAGATGCCATGAACATGGACACTTATTCAGAGACTACCCTCTCAGTAAAGCAGACAAGAAGAGCAAGGCTAATACAGTTAAGGACACAGAAAGCTTTCAAAAAGTGGTAAGCAGAGGAAAAGGCGGCAAAAAAGGGTCAAAGCAACAACATAATGAGAGGAAAAAGGTCAGTCAAAACAAGTTTCAAGTTCTGGAAGAGAAGGAGGAATTCACAAAAAAAGACCAATCTATGGAGGAAGGTCCTAATGAAAAGGAGAAAGAATAATATAGCAACCAAACACAAGATATTGGTAATCAGAAAGAGACTATGATGAATGAAGCAGAACTAGAGATGGATTAGGAAATGACCCAGAGTGAAATAGATCTAGAGGACCATGAGCTATAGGAGATCCTTGAAAAGGAACACCTAGATCTGGAAGGGTTCTTGATGTAGGGAACCACGGGAGGGATAGATTCATTGCCTCAAGAAGAATGCAACAGAATACAACAGTTGTTTTTATGGAAAACTCAGGAGATGGGGTTGGATAAAAGAAAAACCATTGACAATCACGATTACAGAGGTGTGAAAACAATGAAATCAACTCTAGGATTAGCTACCAGAAATCCAGGAAAGAAGAGGGGCAGGAAAAAGTAGAATGATCTCTTGATGGAGTGTGGAAAGCTAATGATAGATTCGGGTAAGATGAAAGATCTAACTAGCTAATCCTTTACAAATCTTTAATAATGAAGTTCACATCTTGGAATATTAGAGGTCTAGGTAGTAAAAGAAAGCAAATAATGCTTAGTAATAGAATGAAACAAGCAACGCCAGATATAATCTTCATCCAGGAAACAAAATGCTCCATTCAAAAATTAAAACAAATCCATAGCAAATGGCTCAGCGGATTTAAGTTTCTAGAAGTTAAAGCAGAACATACAGCGGGGGGCATTCTCACTCTTTGGAACCCCCAAAAAGTTAGTATAATAGATGCAGATGCATCAAGGAATTATTTATCAGTAGTTATTCAACCAGTGGGGGTTATGGATACCTTCCTGGTCACAAATGTTTATGGCCCTCAAAGAATAGATGATAAAATCAGATTTCTAGACTCCCTTGTGGATCTCAAGAAGAGAGATGTAGGAATACCTTGGGTCATGGGAGGGGATTTTAACATGATTAAATCTCTTTTGGAAAAAAAGGAGGCACCAGAGTGCTAAGTAAATACTCTTTAACATTCCAAACCTTCATGGACAATATGAAACTAGTTGACTCAGAAATGAACAAGGGCCTTTTTACCTGGAACAACAAAACAGGAGGAAATGCACAAGTAGCCTCCAAGTTTGGTAGATTTATTATCTCAGAGGAGCTTATGCTTATAAATAAAGAAATAACAGCAAGATTTCTCCCCTTTGGAGGCTCAGATCACTGGCTGATCCAACTAGAGATCTAGGGTATAGATTCTACCAGGAATAGACCCTTCAGATTTGAGAATATCTAGCTCTCCCAACCAAATTTCATCAGCAATATTAAAAAATTATGGTCAGAAGATTTGCATATCCAGGGAACAAAAATGTTTCTACTTCATAAAATACTAAAGCACATTAAGCTCAGACTTAAAGAATGGAACAAGAACAATTTTGGTAACATTCTTGTGGACAAAAAATCAGTGGAAAACAAAATCTAGGAACTCAACCAGGAACTGATCATGGATGGCTTTGATAAAGTCAAAAGTGATCAAGTTGATAAAAACCATCAAGAATGGGAGAATTTGTGCAAACAAGAGGAAATATTTTGCAGACAAAAGTCTAGAGTTCAATGGCTTAAAGAAGGAGAGCGTAACACTAGATTTTTTCATAGATACACCATGGCTAATAGAGCACACAACAGAATCTCTTCGATAAAGGATGAGGATGGCGAGCTTCAGATCTCTCATAAGGATATCGAAGCTATGTTTGTCCAACATTTCCGAGGCATCACTTGGGAAAACAATTCAGAAAGAGAGCACTGCATCAAGGAAGTTACTAGACATATCCCTAAGCTGGTGTCTAGAGAGGACAATTTTAACCTAAATAGACTAGTAACTGAAGAGGAGGTCAGTGAGGTTCTCAAAGACATACAGAATGGAAAATCTCCAGGCCTGGATGGTTTCAATGTAGATTTTTTTAAAGCCTGCTAGAATATTGTCAAATAGGATATTTTGAATGTAGTGGAGGATTCCAGAAGGAACAGAACTATTCTGAAAGTTCTCAACACCTCCTTCATTTCCCTGATCCCAAAACAGGACACAGCTCAAACTGCTGATAAGTATAGACCCATAGCTTTATGCAATGTGGTACACAAGATAATATCCAAGGTAGTGGAAAACATACTCAAACCTCTACTTCCTTCTTTAGTTTCAGGGGAACAATCCGGTTATGTGGAAGGAAGACAAATTCTAAATAACATTATTCAAGCCCACGAAGTGGTTCACATGCTAACTAGCAAGAGGTAGGCTGGAATGATTATGCAATTGGATATTGCCAAAGCATATGATAAGGTGAATTGGAGTTACATCAAGAAGGTTCTAACTGCTTTTGGTTTCGATCATAACTGGGTCAGATGGGTCATGGCTCTAGTGACTTCCTCCAGCTTTTCAATTATGTTGAATGGCTCTCCCTCAGAGATCTTTATTCCTTCTAGAGGCCTTAGGCAGGGTGACCCGCTCTCTCCCTTTCTCTTCATCCTCATGATGGAGGGAATTGGTAGGTCCATTAAGTATGCTAAGGCCATGGGCAATATTAATGGCCTTCAATTTATTGAGAATGGTTAGGCACTGACTCACCAACAATTTGTAGATGATACCATGCTGCAGGGAATCCCCACAGTCAAAGAAGCTTCGGCCTACAAACAAATCCTGAATGACTTTGCCATGGCTATAGGTATGGAAGTTAATCTCTCTAAATAAAAAATCTTCTTCTTAAATACTAATATTGCTATTGAGAAGAATATCTCCAGAATTCTTGGCTTTCAAAGGGATTCCCTCCCCTCAAAGTATTTGGGAGTTCCTCTCATGGCCAGTCCAATGCAGAAGAGTATCTGGGAACCGGTGCTCAATAAGATGCAGGACAAAGTTAAAAAATGGACCATCAGATCTTTGAACATGGCTGGTAGGTTGGTTCTGACAAATGCTATTCTACAATCAATCCCTGTTTTCATGTTATTAGCTCTCCCAGCTCCCAAAAGTGTCTTACAGCAATTCAGGAACATCCAAAGAGACTTCCTTTTGGGTAAGGAGGAAACAAGGAAAAAATGGGCCCTTGTTTCTTGGGATAAAATCTGTAAGCCCAAGAGCCATGGTGGTCTAGGCTTAGATGACCGGGAGATTCTTAGTAAAGTTTTAGGAACCAAACTTTGGTGGCAATGGGTTCAAGAACCAAAAGCTCAGTGGGCAAGTATCTGGAAAGAAAAATATGCCAGCCCCTTGGCACACTAGTGATCTCATATGAATGTCTAGAAATATAAAGGGCTCACATATCTAGAATAAAGCCTGGGAAAACAGAAGCCTAATACAAAAAAACGGTTTCTGGGAAATCAGAGCAAGAGATCTATCACTCTTCTGGGAGGAAAAATGGCAACAAGAACCAATGTTATTAAAAGAGGAATTTTTGAGCCTCAAGCACGCAATAGATTCCCAGGGATTATACAAAGTAAAGGATTTCTGGGATCAGTCTCATAATTCAGGAAAGTGGAGAAACTGGAGAAACATTGATTGCATAGATGACAACCCCATAAAAACAAAAGCAGAGGCACTTATGAGAATGTTGAAACAAAGGATGATCTTGGTAACAAAGGGGCAGGACCAGTTAAGATGGGGCAACAATAAAGAAGGCACCTTTAATCTTAAGGAAGCAAAAGGTATTCTCCTTGAGCTAGATTCCTGCGTTCCAGATAAGACCTAGCAATGCCTTTGGAGGCACCAAGGGTGGATGAAGATCAAGCTTTTCATGTGGTTGGTACATCAGAAGAAAATCTTGACCTGGGACAATATTAGGAAGAGGGGTGTTCTGGGGCCTTCTAGATGCTAGTTATGTGAAGCTCAAGAGGAGACAATGGAGCATATTCTCAATAGTTGTATTTACACCTCCTGGTTGTGGGATTCTTTTGCTAGCATTTTTCAACAGACAGATAGGGACAGAGGAAGCATCATTAATACCCTAAACAAGTGGAAAAGAAACGTTTTGGAGCATGAGTTCCTTAACTTGGCTTGGGCCTTAATTCCAAGCTTCATTATCTGGAATGTTTGGAAAGAAAGGAACAAAATAATATTCAAGGATGAAAAAACTATCCCTCATCGCCTATTTTATCTGATCTTGAAACAGCATAAGGAGATAGTTAGCACCACAGCTCGCAATCACCCCAAGAATCCCCCCTCAGAGTCTGAGTTGAGAACTCTCATGCAATTGGGAATGCAAGGGATTGTCCATTAAGGCCTAAATAGGAAGGAAATCACAATGGAAACGAAGAAGGATTTTTGGCATCCTCCCTCGAAAGGCTATTTGAAATACAACATTGATGGGGCTTCAAAAGGCAACCTGGGAACTACTGGTTTTGGAGGGGTGTTAAGAGATGAAGAAGGAGGTATTATCTTTATCTTCCATTGCCATTTAGGAAGAGCCACCAACAATATGGCTGAATTAATGGCTTTGTAGCAATGCCTAGAGTTTCTGAAGCAGGACCATGGCTCAAATGTCATTATAGAAGCGGACTCAGAGATAACCATAAACTATGTGAAAATAATCAGCTGTGGAACTAGGTTGGAGAAAGTCTCAAACCACTGGAGACTAATCCAAGTCTACCAAAGAATTCAAAGTCATCTCCTGGGACTTTGAACTATTAGTTTCAACCATGTTCGACAAAAAGCCAATAAGCTAGTAGACATCCTAGCCAACCAAGGTGTGAACAATTCAGAATGCAAGATTGCGATGAAGTGGCAGGAGATGCCTCAGAGCAGATTATGAGCTCTCTACAATGAGCAAGCAGTAGAGGACATAGAAGTATTTTGAAACTGTGCCAGGGTGATAGGCACGACATGATTTCTTCTCATCTTGATCGACCACTGTCTTTCAGCATGTACTTTGGAGGGAGGCAAGCAAAGAACGACCTCAAAACACCCTAGTGTAAGTTGAATGGTTTCCTCAGTTTTTTGGGTGGTAGCATGGTGGGTCGAATCACAGTTTTTGGTTCAGGATCCTAAGAAAGAATGTGTAGGAAGGGAGGATTGTTTTCACCGGCAGTGGTGATATCCCCTCAATCCATTTACGAGAAGGAATATCACGTCCAAGGTGGTTTTCAGGTGATCGCATAACTCCTGGGCAGAAAATGGTTTTGGAAATTTGGAAGCGATTCCATTCAGATTCCTACAAGTGGTAGGAGGGTGGAAATGAATACCACCTCCATCGCACACTAATGTTCGGTGATCTTAAGTGGTGCGATATTTCTCCTGACCGTTGGATCCCGCCGCCGAAATCTATGGTCACGATTGATCGTACTATTTTGTGGGGCCATGTCGTTATTTTCCACTTGTTTTGTTGGGGCGTTTTTTCCCACAACCGTTTGTTTGTGCGAGAAGCATGGATGGAGGTGACTGTTGAAGCATTTCCAGGAAGGTGAGTGGGAGTTTCTCTTTCGGTTGGGGGATCTTATTGCCCATCATAGTGTGCATTTTGAGGGTTTGGTGACTACCGGTGTAGGGTTGGCGGTCATGTATTTGGTAGGAAGCTCTTTTTTCCTGGGTCCATGGAGATGGACAGATTATTGTATATTATGTAACATACTTTTTGGGTTAATGAAATAGAAGGACCATCTCTTGCTTCATCAAAAAAAAGAGAGCATGATTAGTTTATTTCTCAGAGTGGACGAAATAGTAAACACCATGAAAGGAATAAGACAAAAAATCAAATATTCTATAATAATCCAAAAGGTGTTAAGATCCCTTACTCCTAGGTTTGATGCCAAAGTCTTAGTAATTGAAGAAATGCATGATTTAAACCAACTGACCATGAAAATGCTTCATGGAATACTTATAACCTATGAATGGAGAATGAAAAGGAGTCAACCAAAACTCATAGAAGCTTCTTTCAAAGTGTCAAGCAAGCAAAAAAAATGTTAGGTCCATATAGTATGAGTGTGGCCCCCATATTATTATTGTTCTGTCCCATAGAAGCCCACTATTGTTATTGTTGTACCCTAGTTATATTGTGACCCCTTAGACTCCAATATATACCAAGGAGGTCTTGTCATTTGAATCATCCAAGAATTATTATTTTATGTGATGTAAAAGGAGGTCACTCTCTCAAAGATGCTTATTTTCAAGCTGTTGTTTTATCTTTTTTTTTTTGCTTTGTGATCTCGTTACATAACAATAATTTCTTCTCAGCACACTTATGACCTTTAGTGTATTTTCTATCACAACTATAACATAGCCCTTTTTCTCTTTTTTCCTCTAGTTATTGTGGTGTCAACCTTGTAGGTTGTGGAAAGCTAGGAGCAACAATACTTCCATAGTTATAGTTGTGAGTGGTAGACCTCCTTGTTTCCATAATTTTGCTTTGAACATTTCTTGCCACCCTGAATGCATTCTCCAATGTCTTAGGTTCCCAAAGAAAAACCTCATGTTGGATGTTATCCTTTAAAGACCCTAAGAAGACATCAATCATATGCTCTTCTAGAATATCAATTACCTTGATATTCAATCTTTGGAAGTCCTCAATGTTCTCCCCTACTGAACCCTCTTGTTTAAGATTTATCATTTGGCTGAAGAAGGTATTGCTCTTTGTATCCTCATAATGTGCTATTAATTCCTCTCTAAAATTTTTCCAAATTACTAGTACTTTACAAGAATAGAGCCTTCGATACCATACAAATTGATTGGGTTTTAAATATAAAGATGCAATGTGTACCTTTTGTGTGTGTTGTACATCGTGTAGATCAAAAAATTGCTCCATTTGTAGTATCCATGTTACCAAATCCTTGCCATCAAACTTCCTCATATTGATATTTGGAATTTGGTTGGTCTTAAATCCAAAGTTAGAGTCTCTAAAATCATGATTCACATTCCTTTTGTTCTCATCACGAGTTTCATGGAATACCTTGTCACTATTAGGAGGCATTTCTTGTAGAAACTTTGTTAAACCTTCCTTCAAACCTTCCATTTCGTCTTTTAAACCATCCTTCAAACCTTCTATGTCCCTTTTTATTTTTTCTTCTAAACCATCCATGTCCCCTTTTAAACCATCCTTCTTAACATTCATCAGTGTTTCTAATTCATTTTTTGTTACTCTTTGCGAGAGATAAATTTGTTGCACTCGGTCTCGTAATTTTGATATATCATGTTGCATTTATTTCTCTTCTTCATGCGCTATAAAATAGCTTTCTATTGTCTTATTGGGTGTATCCCTTTTTCTGTTTCAAGGAATTTTAGAACGAAATATTGATATCTAATGCTTCAGTATGCACTTTGAATCACTTCAAACTGATTTTTCAAACAAGAGTTATGAAAAAAAAAAACACACCTTTTTCTTGTTTTTAGGAGCTCAATCTTGAAATTGTTGTATCTTTGTAATTTTGGGCTCCCAAGGTATGAAAATTTATCTTAAATTATCTTTCTATGTCCACTTTTGAACCCCACAAGTTAGACCAAAATTGGATTCTTCAAGGAAATGTTATACCAATTCTCCCATTATGACCTGATTATGGACTAGTTTAGTATAGTGAACTTGTACAGACTATCACGTGTCCTTGTTAGGTCCCTATAATACTAGTGTAGCCCACATCTTGTTATTTTTATGCCCCATAGAAGCCCACTATTGTTATTTTTGTTCCCTTACATTATTATTGTTATGTAGGTGTAGTTATATTGTGACCCCTTAGACTCATATATATACCAAGGAGGTCTTGTCATTTGAATCATCCAAGAATTGTTCATTTATGTGATATAAAAGGAGTTTTCCCCCTCAAAGAGGCTTATTTTCAATTCATTGATTTACATTTCTTCTATTTTATGATTGAGTTACATAACAAACAATATCAAGACCAAGATAGCTCCAGTCACATTTCATATGAAGAGGAAGCAAAATTTATTAGAAGACTACAAAAGGCAAGAGAAAATACAAAGGTATGTTACCATTCAAATGTATTCAATGTGTTAGAATAGGGAAATTTGATTCCAAATGTCCTTACAGAGCAAATAATAATGTTGAAAATGAAGAGAGAGGAAATAAAACATGTAAGAAAATTACAAAGAAGATATTTTCTAAAAGGAAAAGTTTATATTCTAAGGAAGACAACCATAGTTCATTAAAAGATGAAATATATTATGAATTTGACACAAATATTGATGAGAAGGAGAAAATTTATTTAGAAGAATGTGAAGTAGTTGTTCGCATGGAAAGTGAGCTTCTAAGTTTATTGGAGGAAAAAGATAGGATTAGAAGAATAAAAAAAGAAAAGATAAAAGAGATCCAAGCTTACAAGGAGGAAGAGAATAACACAAGTGAAGAAATGGTGCTTTTAGGAGTCCATTTTGAAGAATCCAAATGAGCGGAGGAGGTTTTAATAAAACAGTTACAAGAAAAAGAGAGATATTGTGATAAATTGGAATCATAAATTGCTTCCTTGAGAAAAGACCTCAAGAAGACTAAAAATGAGTGAAATATGAACTCAAATTTGTAAAGGGATAAGAAAGTTCAGATAATATTATTAGCAATCAATGACCTCCATAAATTAAATTGGGGCTCAGGTACAAGGAAACATTAAAACAAGTCAAAGCATACTCAAACCTCAAAGCATCATAATTTGAGGGTCCAGAAAGCTATGTTAATGCTCTTAAGGGAATGATTATCCAATCTAGTAGAGGAAGCAATGATCAATAAAAATAGGAGAAGTTGAGTCACATAAGTAACATAGAACTAAAAAAATAAACACATAACAAAATTTAATCCAATTAGCATCTAAGGACTGATCCTATCAAGAGGCTTTTTCACTCCCAAGTATCCATATATTTTCTATGGTCATTGTTTTATTTGTCATAATTTTGGTCACAAAGCATATAAATCTATCAAAACGAGAAATGTAAGGGTTAATCCAAGTTTAAATAAAATGACCAAAACTAGAAAATTGTTCAATAATGTATTTTATCCACTTATGGATGAGATTGGGTGTTCTGTTTACAACAACTTTGGGAATAAGGTCAATGAATGCAAAATAAAATTGATTTCTTCCTATTAGTGAGATAGAAAGGAAGAACTTACTAAAATCGAGAAAAAGAAGAAGATTGTGCATCTAGAAGAGTGCGAAACGGTTTTATATGCCAAGAATCAAGGAAATCAATGACACATTAATAGTGGATGTTCTAAACACATGACATGTGTCAAAACTAGATTTATATCCTTTAATGAAGCGAGGAGTGGAAATGTTACCTTTGGTAATAATACACCAGGAAGAATAAATGGTGAGACAATTGTCTTCAAAAAAGGAAATACCTAAGCTCAAAATGTGTTGTAAGTAAATGGTCTTAAGCATAAGTTTTTAAGTGTAAGTAGATGTGTGACCAAGGACATGAGGTAATTTTCAGATCAAAAGAGTGTGTGGTCAAAGAGATGGGCATAAGAGAGAATATACTTAAAGCAGTTAAGACTCATAGTAATGTATATGTGTTAGAAGGAGGCAATGAAAAATGCTATATGGGAAAAACTGATGAAAGTTAGTTGTGGTAGAAGAGAATAGGGCATATTAGTTTTCATTAGCATATGTTAAACTAGATAAAAAGGGGGTTATTTGAGAAATGTGCAAAATCATCAAACCTGAAAACAATGTCTGAAAGTCATGCCGACTTGGGAAATAGTCAAGAGTTCAATTCAAAGAAAAGGAATATTCTATTAAAATTCCCTTAGAACTTATGCATACAAATATATGTAGGCCCATGAGAATGATATTTCCACTAGGTGAGCAATATTTTATGTCGTTGATTGATGATTTCACAAGAGTGTGTTGGATTAGTTTGTTGAAATATCATGATGAAGCTTTTGAAAATTTCAAAATATTTAAAGTACTAGTAGGAAAGTGAAATGGATATGAAAAATAAATGTCTGAGATTAGACTGAGTACACATCCAATGAGTTTTATGACTTCTATGAACAACATGGGATCAAAATATAGTTCTCAATATCCAAAACTCCTCAAAAAAACGAGCTAGTTGAAAGAAAGAACAAGACAATCTAACAAATGGATCAAGCCATGCTCGATGAATCAGGGGTACCACAGACCTTTTAGGAAGAAGTTGTTTGGATAATAGTTAGTGTTCTTGATATAGCTCATGTTAGAGTAATAATGCTAAAACACCTTATGAATTGTGGCATGGAAGACTTGCCTTTGTAAATCATTTTAAAGTTTTTGGCAATAAATGATACATCAAAAGGAATGAGGACTTTCTTAGAAAATTTGAGCCAAGTGAAGATGAAGGTATCCTTCTTGGATATTCTTGTAGGAGAAAGGGTTACAAGTGTTATAATAAGAGTCTTCAAAATATTGTTGAAAGCATAGATGTTAAAATTGCTGAAGGTCCCGTTTTCCCAAGAAGATGACCACAACATGATGAATCCAACAACAACATGTCACCAAAGAATGAGGTTAAGGAGCATTGAGAATAAGAGGAATATGAAGAATCATAGGGATAATACATATAAGAGTTTCTACAACAAAAGACTACATCAAGATATGTATAGAAACATCATCTTTGAAAATCAAATTCTTGGAAATAAAGAAATTGGGGTACAAACTAGAAGAAAATTCCTAAGCACATCTGGACATGCAAATATAGCCCTATTATATATGTTAGAACCTCATAGTTTTTCTCAAGAAATATAAGATGAATGTTGGATTAAAGAAATGAATGAAGAACTGGATAAAATAGAGAAAAATGAAACATGTGTTCTTCTCCCAAGATTGCACAATAAAAGTGTAATAGGGACTAAATGGATTTTCAAAAATAAGTTAAATGAAGATGGATAGGAGGTCAGGAAGAAGGCACGAATTTTATGTATGGGTTATGCTTGGAAAGAAGGAATATATTTTGAAGAATCAAATCCATTAGAATGTTCTTGGCATTTTCCTACTTTCATAAATTCAAAATGTATCAAATGGATGTTGAGTTAGCATTCTTAAATTGTGATATAGAAGAGGAAGTTTATGTGGAGAAAACTGAAGGATTTCTATTGAGAAACAACAAATATTATGTATGTAAACTCAAGAAGGATCTTTATGGGTCAGAGTAAGCACATAAGGCTTGGTATTAAAGGTTAGACAAATATTTCAGCAACATGATTTTAAGAAAGGAAAATTTGATAACATTCTTTACATCAAGGATGTAGGTAATCTTTTGATGTTAATTTTTTTATATATTGATGATACAAGAAAATTAGATTCAATGCTAGAAGTGTATCCCTTGAGTAGCAAGAACCCTTTTTCCATTAATGTCAAAGGGGGAGAATGAGCAAACATTTGAGATGAAAGGTGTATAGAGACATGAGGATAGAGAGTGCATATCCATGAAAATGAGTAGACTAATATGGGGATTCATACCCAAGACGATCGTCAATGGAAAGTAATGTTTGATGGTGTTGTTATCAATGCCAAAGGGAGAGATTATGGAGTTGGTTGTTGTCATTGATGTCAAGTTTAGGGGGAGCCTATTGAGAATCTTGTTGTGTTTTCATGATGCTAGTAATGTTATTGTTGATTAAAGTATCTAGTGTCATTGATGGTTGAATGGTTGCAGATTGTTTGAGTTGAAGTCATAAATGTTATAGTGTATCTTTACAAGGATTTGGCCTATAGGTGAATTTATCAAAAGTGTAGGAAATTTTTTTAGTTAGATAACCCTATCAAATAAATTTCCAATGGTATATGGAACTTTTCCTAACTCCTCCAAACTAAAAGTAATAATTTATTTAGTTCAATCATGGTTCTAGCTTTCCATGTTTATATTGTGGGCCCTTCCTCACTAGAATAATGTCAAACAATAAAACAAAAGCTTAGGAGGAAGACTAATGAGTGGAAAGGGGTGGAGTGACAAATCCTTTGGTCATACCCTGTAGTCACTAGGAATTTGGGGGTTAGCACTTAGGAACTTATCAAACCATCGAGTGAGAACCGAACTACACAAAATATAGTGATTATCAACAAATGGTGGCCAACACAGATGGCAAGAAAAGTGTCTCATCCACATATATTCTAGGTGACAATGACATGGATGTCAGGTGGAAAGTACATGTGGCTCAGGTGATGATGTGGAAACTTGAGGAGTTCACACATGGTATGTGGATGAACGACATTTTTGATAGTCTAAGTGGACGTTTGGTGAGTGACATGTGGTAGGTAAAGGTCAACAAAAGAAACGTGGTAGAACACATGGCTTGTAAAGGTCAAAAAAGGATACACACTAGGATTTGATTGGTAATATAGGATGATGTGGAGGAAATGTGGTAGATGATGTGGCAAGTTTTGAGATTTATACTAGGAGGTTAATGTTTTGTAAGGCCTTGTAATGTTAATTTATTTTTGGAGAAATATTGGACCCGATAGCTATAAACTATGCTCCACCGTCCAGATAGAGGAATTTTGCATTGATTGTGAATGTCATCTAATGTGAGTGGTGAATAAGAAGATAGTGGTAATAGCTCTTGGTTGTAGGATCTAGATAGGAAAACACCTAAAGGCCTTGTTGGGCCAAATAAATAGTATCTTTTTGACAACTTTTTACTTAGTTTTCCACTTATTTTTCGTAAAATCCCTCATAAGTCACTTGTCTTTTCATCATCGTACTGTCTTTCCATGATTAATAAGCCATCAAATCTACAAAAGATATGACAAGGTAAAATTCAAATATATTTATAGTTTTATATGTTTGTCCAATATATTTATAGTTCTATATGTTTTACTTTATGAAATTGAGTTAGTTTGCAAAGATTATGGAAACTAACATATTCTGTAGCTCTGATAACACTCAATAGCTACATCCAAGTTTTGAATGGTTTCCAAGGTCAACAGTTCAAATCAAAATACTCCAACATGGTATTCCATCCATTTGAAATAAGAAAAATCATATCATATATCCATAGTGACCTTGTCAAACTCTCATTCAACCATTGTGTGAAACATGGAACATGTATCAGAATACTTGGTAGGGGATCAACCTCAAGCAAGCATGAACAAATACTCAAGAAGCAAAAGATCAACAAATGAATGATGATGTGCCCAAGAGTTTTTTATATGATTCGTTAACTCATCAATGAAATATAGGATTTGGATCTTCAATAGAAATAAGAAACTTAGTCAACGTTTATCTGCCTAGATTTATAACAATGATTTACTCGGTTGGTTACTGTAAAAATATTATAAATAAGATTCACGAAGAAGAGAGACAAATAGTATGTGTATGTCTTATATTTGATCAACAAAGAACTTTATTTATGATTTTTATTTTTATTTTTATTTTTTTTTATTTTTATTTTTATCACATACTGTCTTTTATTACCATTGTGCTTTAATGAGAAGGTTATGTTAATGATAGTCAGGTTTTTTGAGCATTTTTAAATCTTGTGGACTAGAAGGAGGGGACCCCATTGCACATGAGAAAAGTAGTTTACTTATTTATTTTACTCTATTTTGCTTGTTTCATTGTCTAAAACAATTGCTTTTTTTTCACCATCTCAATTTATAGTTTTTTTTCACTACCTTATTTTATTTTACAAGTATGTCAAGCACTTCATGAACTAAAATACAAAAGTGCAAAAATATTTACTTATCTAGCTTCTTTCATTCACATTCATCTCTATTCACTTTCATAGGCATATTACATATCATTGAATAATATAGTTTCCTCGCACAACATTTGTAGGCATATCATAGTTTTAAATTAAGAATGAATGAATTTTAAGTTCTCAACACACACCTTCTAAAGATTTCAAAATTGTTCATAGTTCTTGAATTCTCAAGATTGGTTTCATTGATTTCATAGCTAATTATATTGCTTTCTTAGACAAATGCATTGCTTTCATAGATAACTGCCATTCATTCTTTAGATAATTGCCATTTCTTTCATACAGTAATTGTTTTTTCTTTCATAGTGTAAATTGTCCTTACGTTACATAGATCAAACTTTAAGTGTTCTCTTAGAATTATTTTACTTCTTTACTAGTTTAAATGGTTAGATCAAATTTACTACTTTTCTAAATTAAATATTATAGTAGATTAAGAGTTCACTATTTTTTGAGCCCCAAGGGTTAGCTCAGTTGGTTAAGTTCCTGTTGCTAACTACCTTGCCAGTTGGGAGGTCACGGGGTCAAATCTCCTCGACGCCCTTGGGGTTAGGCCTTGATTTTTTGGCTGACGGGTAGATCCATTTGGGTTGGTCTGCCTGGATTTTCCCGTGGATGTAGCGGCCACCCAATATCCGTGAACCACCCTTAAAAAAGAGTTTACTGTTTTCCTAGATTAGAAGTTTATCACTTTCTTAGAATAGATTATTCTTGCTTTCACTAGTTAAAATAGTCATCTTTATTGGCTTTACTTTCATTGACAAGTGTGTGGATCTATTTAGAATCCGTTTCATAAGTAAAATTCCATTACTATCATTAATTATTAGATTAATATTTGTCACTTTATTGCATTATTTGGTCATTTGTTTCTTACTTGCAATAGAAGAGAAATCTTCTTGAGCATTGAAATTGAAAAGTTAATCTCTTAGCACATATAGTGTTGCATACTTCACAAGTGTATAAACGTAGATTGACATTTTAATGTAAGTAATTTAAAGCGTCATTAAATTGCCCAACAAACCTTGTGATGAGTGGTGTAGCCGCTATTGAATCTATGAAGAGTTGTGAATGAGGAGGTTGATATGCGAGAAAGGTTGGATAGAAGGGAGCCTGGGCTGTTTGATACAATCAAACAAAATTTCCATGGGTAAAGCTATGGATTGATACCCATGGTAATAAGAAGGATAAAGTGTATATACAACAAAATAATGATGGAACTAGTTGTTGATGCTAAGTAAAACGAAGTGAATGAGATATTAGAGAGAAGAACTGAGAGTTAACATAGAGTATGTACATAGTGGGATATTTTTGAATGCATGAGACAAACAACAACGATGTGTGGCTCTATTTAAAATTCATCTCATAAGTAAACTTTCATTATTATCATTACTTCTTAGATTAATATTTGCCACTTTATTGCATTATTTGGTCATTTGTTTCTTACTTCCAATAGATGAGAAATATTCTTGAGCATTGAAATTGAAAAGTTAATCTCTTAGCACATATAGTTTAGCATAATTCACAAGTGTATGAACCTGTATTGGCATTTTAATGTAAGTAATTTAAAGCATAATTAAATTACCCAACAAACCTATTGACATATCAGCCATTGGAAGTCAAGGAAACAAGAGATGAAGAAAAGGGCTAATGAGCGGTGAGTGGTAGGCAGTGAGCAATGTATAAGTCTACAATTACATCCCAAGTCAGAGGGGTCTACATTTTGAATGCCTAAAGGATAATTCCATTGGCCATTAGGAAATTGGGATACACTAGAACGTGGAGAGAAAATACAATATCAACACTCGAGACCCAATAAAAAGGTTAAGGTTGTGGTTCCTACAATAAGTCTTGAGGATCCAATGTTAAGTGCTCAGGGTAGTTGCGATGAGTGGTGTAGGCGATATTGAATCTATGAAGAGTTGTGAATGAGGAGGTTGATCTGAGAGAAATGTTGGATAGAAGGGAGCCTGGGTTGTTTGATACTGCCAAACAAAATTTCCATGGATAAAACTATGGATTGATATCCATGGTAATAAGAAGGATAAAGTATATATATAGCAAAATAATGATGAAACTAGTTTTTGATGCTAAGTAAAATGAAGTCACTGAGATATTAGAGAGAAGAAGTGAGAGTGAGCATAGAGTATGTACATAGTGGGATCTTTGTGAATGCATGAGACAAACAACAACGATGGTTGTTTAGCATCAAAAGTATTTGTTAAGAAATAGCAACTATCGATATAGACACTAGGTAAGACAAAGAAGGATCATATCATAAAATAGAGAATATTTTCTTAAACAACATTAAATTTAGAGATAAAGAGAGAATCAATGTCCCCACTAGGTGGGTGCCTGCTGAAATTTGCAGATTCAATGTCTCTAATGGGTTGGAGCCTGCAAAAGAATAAAGGGATAAAATATCCTGTAAGTGGGTGCTTGCAAATTTTGTAACTATAGGTGGGTGCTTGCATTCATTATTTTAAACAAAACAAGAACTTTATAGTTTTCTCCTATTATTAGTTTCCACATTAAATCTTCAGTGTCTCTTGTGCTTGTTTAATTATGTGATGCTTATCTGTTAAAATCACAAAAAAAATAATAAATGAGGATTTAAGTGAAAATGTCAATTGTGATACCTAAATACTGATTCACACCCCCCCTCTTAGTATTCAACATTTTTCATAATTCAATGCACTTTTTGGACCATTTATGTACTCATTCAATACACTTACTAGGCCATTTTCTACATTTGTTCAACACAAAAAATAAGGTACTTTTCCATAATTCCACATTTGATTTTTTTTTGGACAGTTATTCCTTTGTCTTGGTATGAAAAATATTATTATAGCATTTATTTATCCTGTTTAGAGATAATTTAGGCTAAGAGAAGAACCCCTTGGGTGTTTGGTGCTTTCTACTTTTAGGTTCTCTTTTGGCTGTATTACATCTTTTTGTTTCAATATGCTTAAGGTAGAACCATATATTACTGGAATAACCCTGAGAGTAAATTCATTATTAAAAAATATGGACAAAGAAAAAGATCCATTGTTGCATTAATACTTGTTCTAGGGTTTGGGTTTCTGTGAAGTTTGAGTCTTTGCCTTTTCAACTTGCTATTTATCTCACTTATAGCTTTCAAACCTCCCTTGTTTTTTGTTAGATTAGGGTTTTCATTTCAAATTAGAAATTATTTTAGGCTACAAAATAAAATATCCTTTCTTTCTTAGTAGTTAACTTATTTCTTTTGAATTTTTGATTAGAAATTACATTTTTAAGTAGTCATAGTCCTTAGTTTGGTTGATGTAGGATCTCTCATTTGTAGATCTGAATTGTTACATGCTTCTTCCTCCTTTGAAATTTTGTTAAAGATAAATAAATTGTTTCATTTAATTGTGTATTTTTCTTAGTTGATATCTCATTTATTTCAAGTCTTCTTTTCATAAGCATATTTGGAAGTTGATCAGACCACATATGCACACACTTCACACCTTAATCATATGCTTGGTTTTTTTTTTTTTTTTTTTTTTTTTTTTTTTTTTTTTTTTTTTTTTTTTTTTTTTTTTTTTTTTTTTTTTTTTTTTTTTTTTTTTTTTTTGGGCAAAGACTAAGCTAATTATATTAAAAAAGATGTAAAAATATGTACAAGAGGTTTGAACCTCTGAGAGTGCCGTTGATGACTGTGCAACTCTCTTTCAAAAATATAACAAAATTGACAGTTCTGCTAATGAGAGTGCCACTGATGATTGTGCAACTCTCTTTCAAAAATATTACAAAATTGACTGTTCCAGTGAGCATAAGCTAAACATTACATGACAGAAGATTTTCCTGGATACTAAACATAAGCATAGAGAGGTAGGAAAGTTTGAAGAGGAGCCGCTATTTGCTAGAGTGTACTTCAAACGCCAAACGCCGAGCCAGGAAGACCGAACAGGTAAAGCCGAGACAGCAAAATCATGCAAGATGGCAAGGAAACAAAAAAGAGCAAGAAGACTAAACATATTGAATAGAGCATACTACTTGATGTTTGCAGATCCTTGCCCGATGTCCTCATGTAGTGGCTCCCAGGTAATCTCCATTCCGGGCGGGATGTCTTCCAGCTTCATGCCCGGCAGCAGCTTGGGATACAGCAGGGTGCTAAAGGGGAAGTCTGGCTCCTTGTGCAGGCTTTGTTTCTGGGGAGAGGTTTGCCTTGCGTCTGCCCTCTCCGGAGAATTCTTTGCTTGATCTGGAGCCAGGTCCAAACTATTCTTTCTCTGCATGCTAACAATTTCCTGAAGCACCTCGGCCTGCTCCTCTGTGTGAGCACGAGTGCTCTCCTCCTCAATTTTGCTTTGCGAGGACGGGGCGTAGGAGCTGTCCTCAATCCACCTGCTCGGCGAGGAGCTATTCGGATGAGAAGGCGACCGTTCCACTGAAGGATCCTTCATACTATCCTCTTCCTCATCTTCTTCATAGAAGATGACCGTTACCAGAGTCGAAATGAAGGGCTTGTTTGTGCGACGACGATAATGAAATTGGGCAGATTGGATTGTATTACAGATGGATTGTTCCAAGTCTTCGGATCTGTTAGAAGGCGGCGAAGCACAGGCTAGAGGTGAAATTTGGTGAGGGCTATGACGGCCTCTCCCTCCAACACCACCTCGCTGTCCATGGTGACGCCCACGACAAGGAGTGGCCCTTAAATGAGGTGCCATGAGGATTTTCTTGACAGCTGCGAGAAAGCAAAGGGACAGTGGAGGCTCTAAAGCGATTTGGGGACTGGTTATCGCCTGGAAGGAGTCCCAATCAGCCCCAATATTGAAAATTCCGCAGAGACGTTCCTCAACCTGGTACCTGTTAATTCCACAGAGCCTCTCCTCCCCTGAGCGGATCTCCCTTCCAATTTCCGCTGCTACCTTCGAAGGGATACACACAACAGAAACATAAACAGGTTTATGCGAAACTGTAGAGAAAGGCTTGTGCTTACCATAGCCTCCGTCCTCCTTCTGCCTAGAACCTGACCTTACACTCTCAGCCTGCAACCGGCTCTGAATGAGGGAGAATGTTCCTGCAACACACTGCTCCATCCTGTTATCTCCGCAACTCTTGCCTTGGGGCGGATGATGAGTTAAATGACAATGAATGCCTTTCATTGTTGACGGCGTTTAAACCTGTTACCTCCGACCTTATCAGCTGCCCGCTGTCCTCTCCGCGTGGCTGGCTATTAACACCCATTTAATGTTGTTTGGACACCCGCATCCGGGTGAACTTCTTCCCTTGTCTGCATATCTCTGGTGAGGATATCCTGGAATGTGGATATTTCTGTCTCCGAAGCTGTTCCCTGCAACGATCCTTCGAAGAATTCCTTTCCCCTGTCCACTCCTATATTGGCTAAGAAATCAGCCAATTTGTTCCCTTCTCTCCTGATGTGTTTGAAGGATATGGCTTTATTACTTCTGAGCCATTGTTGGAGTAGCTCTAGCCTAGTGGCCAATCTCCAGCTACTACTCACCTTCTGAACATCCTTGCCCTGTTGGATTTTCGAGACCATATTTATGATAATTTGTGAATCCCCTTCCACTATAAGAGGAGTGTATCTTTGAGCTTGCGCAATTGTAAGTCCTCTCCATAGTTCTTCCAGTTCTGCTGCATTATTAGTGTTCCAGCCAATTGAGCCATAGAAAATCATGAGAGGGTTGCCGTGAATATTTCTTATAGAGCCACCATAACCTGTATTCCCCGGAATCCCTTTCGAAGCTCCATAAAAGTTGAGCACAAAAGAGTTTAAGGGTGGAGGAGACCAACTTGATGGGGAGGCTTGATGAGTGGCTGAGTTACCTTGAGAAGAATTAGGATTTTGAATTTTAATTTGCCAGTTGTTCCATATTGCCTGTTCCTGTGGCAAGGATGGGAAGTCCTCTTGGGTCCAACATTTAGTAGACAGGGTTTCTTGGATATTGCTATGGATGATTTTCCATACTTGCTCCATCTACTGTGCTTGATCCTTAAATATCTGCCTATTGCGCTCTTTCCATATATTCCACATCAGAATGCCAGGAGCAATTTGCCATAAAATGTTGAGAATCTCGCTTTGATATGGCTTTTGGGGCCAATTGCGGAGCGTGTTATTTATGTCCCCCAATACTCTCCCTTCTTTGCGACATCGAAAAGTAACTTTCTCCCAGAGTAGCCTTCCAAAAGGACAAAGTAGCATGAGGTGTGCACCGGATTCCTCATTCATTTTACAGTTAAGGCAGATTGAAGGGCCTGCAAATTTTCTTTTTCTCAGATTATCCCAAGTGAGGATCTGGTTGTGCGCTAGGAGCCAGAGGAATGTTGAAATTTTTGGCCATATTTGCGGATGCCAGATTTTTTCTTATAATTTGTCCTTGATGAGTCGGTCTTTTAGATTGATTTTGTAAGCCTCCTTAGTTGTAAAGGTGCCCTTCTCTTCGTATCCCCACCGCATCTTGTCTTTACCTGTTTCTTTGAGAATTTTCCTTTTTTTTTAGTTCTTCAGATAGAGAGATCTGAATTGCCGCCGGGCTGTCTGGTAAAATGTGGCGTATCTCTTTCCATTCTCTGTGATCTGAGTCATTGCTGAGTCTCCAGAATTTACTAACCTTATCCAATTGATTTATTTCTTGATCTGGTATTCCTTGGATGAGGTTTTTTATGCTTGGGAGTTGCTGCCATGAGTCCGTCCAGAATCTTGCCGTGCAGCCTTCCTTCACCTCCCAAAAACTGTTATGTTGAATTAGATCTCTGTGCTTGATGGCTGAGTTCCACATTGCATACCCCTTGCTTGTTTCCGTCATTCTTATTCTTTCCTCCAAAGGCAAGTTGCTGGCATATTTTGCTGTCCATATTCGTGCCCAGGGAATGTTTGGGTATGATAGCCATTTCCACCAGATTTTTGCTCCCATTATTGTGTTGATGTGTTCTGGATCTCTGAGACCAATGCCTCCTGCAATTTTTGGGAGACAAGCCTTCTCCCATTTCACCAGAGCCCATTTTCTACTTTGTCCTGAGCTTCCCCACAGGAAGTTGTGCTGTAATTGTTTGATCGCTTTCAGCACCCATTTTGGCGCTGCCATTATGGAGAATAAGTACAGCGGCATGGATTGAAGAACCGCTTTGATAAGCACAATCCTGCTGGCCATATTTAAGGCACGGTGCGTCCATAGGCAGAGTTTTTCCTCCAACTTTTCTAACAGGCTTGACCAGGAAGAATGCTTGAGGGCAGAGGCAAATAGAGGTGCTCCTAAGTATTTGGATGGCAGGGATTCTACTGAGAAGCCTAGAATGCGGGCAATTTCTCTTTGAGTAATCGGTGGAGTATTGAAGAAAAAGATTTGGGATTTCACTTTGTTGATGAGGGAACCAGAGGCTTTGGAAAAATTGTCAAGTATGGAATTTAAAGTTCGAGCTTCTTGCATAGAGGAATGTCCAAATAGCATATTGTCGTCAACAAATTGCTGGTGAGAAACAGTGGGGGCTTGGTAAATCGTGATTCCTTTGAGGTTTCCGGCTTGGATATCTGAGTTTATGCTACGGCCTAAACCCTCCGCCATTATTACAAACAAAAATGGTGACAGAGGGTCCCCTTGTCTAATTCCTCTTGAGGGGCGAAAGGTGGAGGAGGGAATCCCATTTATGAGGATGGAAAAAAATGTGGAAGAAATGAGACTACTTATCCAGCGAATCTAGGAAGCGGCAAAACCAAAAGCTTTCAGAATTTTTTGCATGTATTCCAAGAAAATGCTATCAAATGCTTTAGATAAGTCAATTTTAAGTAACATACCCGGTTTTTTCATCAGCTTGAGGGAATGGATGATTTCATGGGTGAGAATGATCCCGTCCGTTATTTGCCTTCCCTCTACATATCCATATTGTTCCTGAGAGATGATGAAAGGGAGCATGGGTTTCAGCCGAAGAGCCACTACCTTGGAGACAATCTTGTAGATGATGTTGCATAAGGCAATAGGACGGTATTTGTCCAGAGAGTTAGAGTCCCCAGATTTCGGGATTAAAGCTATGAATGTTGCAATTAGTCCCGGATACATCCATCGCATAGTGCGCGATTCTTCTGCTACTTGCCATACTTCCCATTTGATCAACTCCCAAAAATGCTGAAATAAATTTGAAGTGAAACTGTCTGGACCAGGAGATTTTCCCGCCTTTAATGAATTTACTGTTGTCTCTACCTCCTGAAGACTGATTGGTTTGAGAAGAAGAGTGTTATGGTCTTCTGTTATTAAGAGAGGTATATTGCATAAGATTCTGTCAATCGCCTATGTTCTGTTGATGTTGGGCTCTTGGTTCATCGTTCTAAAGTACTGTAGAAATTCTTGTTCTATTCCTTCATGGGTTTCAATTTTGACTCCCTGTGCATTATTGATTTGAGAAATTTGATTGCTCATTCGCCTTTGTACTGTGGTTTTATGAAAGAACTTTGTGTTCTTCTCCCCTTCCTTCAGCCATCAGATTCTGGATTTCTGCCTCCAAAGAACTTCCTCCTACAGATCACGTTCTAGGAGTTTGTGTTCCGCTTCCTGTTCTTTGTGTGCTACTTCTTCTGTCCGTCCTTCCGACATTATTTTTTGTTGAACCTTTTTTATTTCTTGAATGAGGAGTTCCTTCTCCCTGAAGATATTACCGAAAGTGTTTTTGTTCCATCGTTTTATCTCCTCCTTGAGCATTTTCAATTTTTTTTGGAATCTTGCCATTTGTGTGGGCTCAGTCGGATTACAGTTTTGCCATGTTGTCTGTATGAAATCTTTAAAGTCTGGATGAGAAAACCAAAAAGCTTCAAATCTGAAGGGTCTCTTTATATTGGTACCAGGCCTGTTCCAATGCAATGCAATGGGCCAGTGATCTGATCCAGAGAAAGGAATGATATTGGCTATGAACTCTCCCCCTATATGGACTGCATTATCTGAGATTAGAAACCGATCTAAGCGAGAAGCTATTTGCATTGGAGTGACTCTCTTGTTGGTCCAGGTGTATAGGCCGTTGGAAGTGGGTAGATCAATCAACCAGTTATTGTTGATGAAATCTTTAAGAAGTGAGCCATCTCTGTTTGTTCTACAACGCCCTCCTTGCTTCTCCTCTAGCGACGCTATCATATTAAAATCTCCTCCAGATACCCATAACGGGTATGGCCTGTCTACATTGAGGTGCGAAAGTGCATCTAATATTTCCGTTTTCTGCTGAGTTTCTTGCGGAAAATAAATGTTTGTAATGTGTCCATATATATTCATGCCCAGAAGATGAAATATGGCTTGAATAAAATTCTTGTTTGCATGGATGTTCAGTAATTGGATTTTACCTGCATCCCATAGGATTTCCAGTCCGCCTGAAGCTCCTTGTGCATCTCCACTGTGACTTGCCCTCCTGGCCATGCTTTAGCTGCAATTTTTTCCAAGATTGTCGAGTTACATTTAGTCTCCTGTAAGAATAATATTGTGGGTTTTTCCTCCATGATCAAATTTTTTAGAAGTTTTCCTTTCCTTGGGCAATCGAGCCCTCTGATGTTCCAAGATAACAACTTCATTGGGAAGGTTTGCAGTTGGTGTTGTAGTACTTGGTTAGTTTGGCATATCTGCCAGACTCAACCAAGACCTCTCCAATCTTGATAGATCTTTCTAGAGTCGTTTTCCGTCCTCTCTTCTTGCTATCTTTTGAGATGAATTTTCCATCCCATTGACTTCCTGTTTGGACCCCTAGAGAGTATTTTTTTTGAGCTTTATTCAATACTTCTACTAGGTTGTCTACTTGAGTATCAGTGATTTTATCAAATTTACCTGATTTGCAAGCTTGTTCAAGACCCAGAATGTCAAGTTCCCCAATGTCTATTAGTTCGCTGTCCTCATCCATGAAATGCAATTCTTGAGTGATTTCTTTTGCCTCCTTCCCTTTTTCCAGGCTGGGTATTGTATTGTCTATTTCCATTGCCGGGTTATTCCAGGCTTCCGAAGCCATCGTGTTCTTTTCACTCTCCGGAGTCCTTTTCGGTGCTCCTGTCTTTGAAGGGGGGTTTGGTGTTTTTTCCGAAGTAGACCCTTCCTGTAACTTTGTATTTGCTAAGGCCTCGAAGCTATTGCTTGTGGAAGGCTTGGACTGATCCTTTGGCACAGTCTTAGGGGTTACGATGGATTTTTTGTTTCCTCTTCTTCTGTTTGTTACTTTGGTAAATCCGTCCTGAGATTGTTGTGCTTGGCTAGTTTGGGCCGTGGGCTTGTTATTCAAAGGACAATCTCTGAAGAGATGTCCTAAGGCATGACATTTCCTGCAGCAAAAGGGGACGTGCTCATAGTCAATGACCTGAATCCAGTCTTGATCTTCATGAAAGAGCCGCACCGTGTCTGGCAAAGGTTGCTTCAGGTCCATGTATACGCAAATCCTAGCATATGAGGCATAGGTGGTATATTTTACAGCCTTTGTTTCTTTTGCAACTTTGATAAAGTCTCCTAATACCGAGCCTATGGTTTTCAGTGAATCCTCCTCCCAATATTCCCAGGGTAGAGAGTACAAGCGAATCCATACTGGTGCATAGCTGAGATCTTCCTTGTTTGGGTTGAAACGGGCAACCCATTCTCTGAGGAATAGCCCAGCTGAATTGAAAAAATAGGGACCTCCGTCGAACACTCGATTTCTGTCTTTCAGGCAGTTAAAAATGGCTGTAAAAAACCATTTGGGCCCTAGTAGCAGGGTTATTTCTCCTTTTGGGCACCATTTGATGTTAATCCAGTTTCTCAGAGCTTTTTCTGTTGGCCAAAATCCGATGAATTTACCTATGAGGGCATGATCCCTCATGTACTGTATTCTTGCATTAATACGGTGGCTAGGTAACTCAACTTCTGGTCTGTGAGGAGCAACAGGCTTGCAAGTAGAAGAACTAACCTTTGGGTTTTTGTGCTGACCTTGATCGTCCCCTGTCTTCTGCGGTCCTTCTGCGAATTTATCTTCGTTTCCCTGTTCTGCATTTAGATTTACCTCGGGTCCTTGTTGGCTTGCTTCAGGTGTTGCCACGTCCCCTTCCGCCCCCAAGGGGGTAGCCATTGGAAGTATTTGCCCAAACCCATTCCCTGACTCGACTGCGTACTCCTGTCAGATCTGGTGATCGCAGGGCAGGGAGCCTGCCGCTGCAGGTTTCTGCTGTAACCCTAGCTGTTACGCCCTACCCGTGACTTCCGCGCGCTCCGCCTCTACCCATCGTCCCTCAACTATCCATATTTGTTACCAAAAGTGTGAATCTAATCATCATATGCTTGGTTAATTATCCCACACTTAGATTTATAATTAATCATTGAACACAATTGATGGCCAAAATAATATTGTACTTGAGTTAGAATTATGGGATAAGTGACCAAATGACTCACCACAATAAATTCACAACTAAAACGTAGTGGTTTTATTTTATGGAACTTGAAATCTTTTCTATTAGGCATGGTCAAGATCCATTTACCAACATTTTCACTCTTTGAAGTGGATAATGTGAAAGTTGGGGCTATAGATTTGATTGAGAATCTCAACTCTTTCAATATTAAATATCCCTCAATTGCTTGATTTTAGCTCGAAGGAAATGAATCTTATTGCACCATATGCATGAGGAAGTAGCTTACTAGAAATTTTACTAGGCTTGTTACCTATGTGGCTCTTGTAAGAGGGAGCATACCTGAAACAATTTTCTACAAGCCTTCATCACTTCATCACCCATTTCTCCTATTTATAAATATTTCATTCATACCTTCACTCATCTACATATGTGAATTCATCATCTCTATTTCTAGTTTTTTGGAAGGACCCCTTTTTCCATAGTTTAGGCATGTTTAAACAATTTTAGCATATCTCTGTGACTATAATTTTTTTCTTTGATAACATGGAAATATTACTGAACCACCTATTATTTTGATTCAAACACACTTGAAACCACTTTTCTCACTGGTTGAGGATATACTATTGATGGTTTGATCACTTCACTTGAATGATTCCTTTGGATGGTTTTAGTCTTTGATAAGTTGATTTATTTTTAGGGAGGTATTTACATCCAAGAATCTTCGAACCCCCTAACAAAATCTCTCATCAACTCTATGGCCTATATTACTGAGTATTCTTAGATGTTTTGTATCTATTACTCGTCAAGTTTTAGTTACGAAACCTAACCTACATTTGGGATCATCATCTTTGGATTTGCTAAGTTCATCTTTACTGTATTATACATCATAATCCCCTTTGAGTTCATTGAGTTTTTTTTTTTCCAAAATTGGTCCCCCTTCAATTATTTTACCTCATTTTTCTTCTTCTTTTTTAACAAGAACAATTAATTTTTATTTGCAGAAGAAAGGTTTCGCCTGAACCAAACAACCACTAATACATTGTGCTTCAGCTATATGCTTTCAGGTGGTTCAATGTCAGCAAAATCCTACTTGATCCATTAGGCATTCGCAGAGGACCAACGTGTACAATTGCTTCTAATGTGTTTACATAGAGATCCTTGGTCAATGCATAGAATCCTAAAAAACAGGGGAGACAACTTATATTCCTATTCCAATTTCCTCTGATAGGATAAGGTGAGACTGACAACACCCAAAAATGAATCCTATAGCACGTCATATCTGAGTCCTCTGTGTATGGAAAATTTGTTGAGCCACTTCTTAAACTCATTTCCTGAATATTGAATGCTTGAGTATTGATCACGTTAACTGTGGAAGCCCCGATATGAGGTTACCACACCTTTTACCACCGTGGTGAAACTAAAGATAACTGACATGCTTTTTCTTACTTGGTGGGGTTGAATCTTCTTGATTGGATAAAACTCATTAATGATCCTACTTGGTAGGATTCCACATGGGAAACTGTGCCAGCTAAATTTCCCTTGGATATCTCTAAATTTGAGGGTTATTTTTGGGAGACACTTCCAATTACATAATGTCTTTCCACCTTTATTTCTCCTCTAATAATGTCACATAAAACTCAATTTGATTTAGGTTGTTTCAAAAAAATCCCACAAGTGTTATTATCAAATGGTACATTAATTAACCAACTTATTCCCATACCACCTTTGAGTCCATACACAATGTATTTTTAACCCTTTTTCAACTTCTAGTTTTCCATGATGTAGGAACTCAGATGCTCACCAACCTTTGTTATATTGTTGGCACCTACATCATGAATCATATCCATAAATGGTTCTTACGACATTTCTTGTGTAAAGTTGACATTAATGATAGGCTACTTATGGACGAAATCCCTACATCCTTCCATAACTAAGAATGTGTCCATGACCATGCCAAATACTAAGGGGGAATCCATTCAAAAGGAATACTAGTATGACCTTGTTTATGCATTGTCTAGGTATATTAATACTATTATTCTTGATGATCCTCACTCTCACTCAAATGAATTGTCTATACTAGTAACATCGTATGTGTCCAATTGTGTAATATGTATGTGTTGCAAAATCATCCATATCATAATCCCCTTGGACCTAATAGATATGGTCCCTCATAGGGTGGAAATTGTTCTCCTTACCCCCCACTCCTACAGGGTTTCCTTTGAAACATCATTGTTAATCAATTATACAAAAGATTATTCTCACTCCATTTCTCAACTAGGCATTGATATCTTGTATTTAGACCCCCATATACATTAACATGTTCATGAACCTACTCACACTTTAGTGCCTCTCATGGTGGAACATCCATGGATATGTATTATCCTTGTTGTCAATCTAATTTTTCCTTTGGAAAATTTGTGTATCTTGATTGAAATAACCAATGTTTTGAGTGGACGCTCCACCCATCATCAGGGACACATAATATGTTTGCGAGAGGAAGAGTGAAGAACCAGGTTAAATAGAAAGATTGGTAGCGAATAATAAGGTTGATAGTTAGGAAAAAATATTTAAAAAATAAAAAATAAAATAAAAAAATTTGATTTAAGAGGAATATAACAAAATTTATTTAAGGATTAAATGTTTTAAAATGGAGAAAGGAATCTCATAAGTTAAACTTGGTAAAAATAAATATGAGAAAACATAAATAGGTTACAAAGGTTATTGATATAATTATTATTGATTTCTTATCAATTAAAATTTTCATTAGTTAGTGGGGTCAGATATATTGATAGGTATTTAAGTTAAAAAGGGGTTATTAAGATTAATTAATTAATTAATTTAACATTATTGATATAATTAATTAGTTTAATATTGTTAATTGAATTAATTGAATTGTTTAGTTAAGTATTGTAAAACCCTCCTCCCACATTTACCCAAGTTAATTGGTCCACTGGGGTAAACATATGAAGAGAGGCTACTATAATGTGATTCAACTCCCCATGTACAGTTAGGGAAATGGAACTGACAAAAAAAAACCATTCATACATTCCACACATGCTATATAACCTTTAGGAGCGAACCAACCCTTCCAGGTGACCAATCCCTCGGACAATTTGTCATTTCAATGATATGGACCCCCAGCCGCTCCCATGAAAATCCATTCATGTGTTTGCAACCCTCCAGTCGCTTCCATAGAAAGGGCATGCCAACGACTATGGACTTTTTAAGCTAGTTTTGACCAAGTGACCCCAAATTTTGTGCCACTTTTTCAGGGCCTTGACTCCAGCCATTGCCTAGAACTTCATGAAACTTTCAAGAATGATAAAAGACATTGAAACAAAGGTACTAATGTAAACAATTGATAAATGTATTGACTGGACCCCTACTAGCCATGATATGAATTTCATCAAACATGTCAGAAATATGTAATCTACAGGTCTTAACAACAGATCTGAACATAGGGGTCTGATACTTATCTGAGATTCATAAAGAAGCATTGTTTCCATGTCGCAATATATGCATTATTGTATATTAAGTCATGCATTAATTATAAATTCATCTACAAATCAAAACATGATGGGAGCCATATATCAAGTATGTCATAAAACATACTCATAACCAACATATAACTAGTGAAAATAATGAGGATATAACAACCATAAAATCCACATATAAGCCAATACATTTAAACATGAAAAAACAATGTGAAATAGGTCTTATTAATGAATGCAAAAGCTAACCAGGTTTGGGACTTCCAAGAATCACTTGACCATAGATTGGCTGAACCAAATATTTCTTTCAGCCAATCACCCCCATGCTATATTCTAAGAATGAATGTGGGACTCAAAACCAAACTAAACCAGGTTTCCTCAGGCTTTACCGCAATTCCCACATGAACACTAGGCCCTAAACAAGCATGGATATCACCACATTTCTCCACCTACACTGTGAGGAATTTTTCCTATCTCCTAGTCTTCGGGATTTATCTTATATCCCTCCATACAATGTTCAAGGATTCCTAGGCCTAATAAAAGCTCCACCCTCCAAGATTTATCATATATCTCGCCATTCACATGTAAAGGATTCCTAGGCCTGATTGAGGTCACACAGCTCTAGGATTTCCCATATATCCCACCATTCATTGGTTGAGGATTCCTAGGCCCACAAAGGCACACAAAATATATCTTTATCGCAATCCCAATCCAGTTTAGGGATTCCTATGCCTTGTGTTATTTCTTTTATAGACCACCTCACTCAGTTTTGAAACCATCAGACAATCCAATTCAACTAAATACAAGAGAACCCATCAGATCATGGCTATCTAGAAATGGCAAGGCAAGGACAAAGAACACTGTCACACCTGGAAAACCCATTCCAATGATAGCAAGAGAACCAAATACACACATGCATGTATCATGCATGCCAAATCTAGCAAGGAAATCACACATGCAAATTGATACCTGCAAATAATCCTGTAGTAGTTGATTGATCCTTCTCTTCCTTTCTTGATCCTTTCTTTCCTTTTCCTTCTTGGTCCTTCAATTGCTTTTCTTGATCTAATTCTAGAGTTCTCCAATAATTCTCTAATTGTCGAAGAGTATGATAGAGAGAGAGATAATAGAGAGAGAGTTCCAAAACTAAACTGACAAAATGGTACCAACTGATCCTCATAACCCTTTTTATTAACGAGGGCTCTATTTTCTTCAGTTTTCCATTATTTTCCTTCATTTTCCTCCTCAAATGCAACCTGCGACCTTTCACCTTCCTTTTCTCCTAATTTCCATTATTTTTATAAATAAAATGTCATTAATGTCATTTTTCCTTTCCAAAGCCTTTTCTATTGCCTTTGCCAATTTCCTTAGCCATAATAAACCAAATGAACATCCACACTAGGATGTTTTTGCCAACACTCAGCTTGGAATACATGTCCCATGACCTTGATTATTATTTTTTCTTTATTAACTTTATTACATGGAATTTTGACCAGGGTTGTTACAAAACCCTCCCCCTTAGGGGAACATTTTCCTTGATGTTCAATGACACCCACAACAAAGACAACTGCTGAAAGAAAAACATACTACCCATGGAGCTTTATAACTTAGCTTGATGAAATATTTACAATGATCAACCTACTAAGAAGAAAACCAACATGAAACATAACAACGTAACAACCATAACAACATGACACTCATACCGCTTATTGGAGCTTTATAACACACGTCATGGTAGTATTTAAATCCATATACATATGTACATATAAAAAACATCACACCAAAATACCAAAATGATTCGCTCAACCAATGAATAGAGAAGAATACATAGTCCATATATGATCCACCATCTCCCATGTAGCTTCATCAGGTCCAAAGTGCTTCCACTACACTTTAACTTGCTCGATTGCTCGGTTTCGGAGCATGAACATATTTCTCTGCAATATACATTGATGTTCTGGTTGGAATTATCCATTTGGATCCACCTGCAAGATAGACTAGTCAATCACATGATCAATATCTTTAACATAATTCTTAAGAAATGACACATGCAAAACATCATGGACTTTCACTTTTGGAGGTAGTGCAAGTCAATAGGCTACTAGTCCAATCCTTTGAAGAATTTGGAAAGGTCCACAAAACCAAGGTGCTAAATTGGCACATGATCCAATCCTCAAGGATCTCTTCTTGGTCTTGATGCACAAATATACCTATTCCCCAACCTGAAACTCCTTAAACATCATGTTCTAATCTGCATAATTTTTCATGCCTATCTTTTGCTGCCTTTAAATTCTTCTTGATAACATGAATTTCTTGTTCTATCTCTGCTAACATGTCTAGTCCAATCAACACCCCATTCAATAGATCACTCCAACTGATTTGAGTATTACAACTCCACCCATATAGTGCCTCAAACATTCTCATCCTCAGTGACTCATGATACCCATTGTTATAAGAAAACTCAACCAAAGGAAGGTACTCTCCCACCACCTCTGTTGTTGCATCACTTGTCCTCCCATATCCTATTGGCCCTCTCTGTCTTTCCATCTTTCTGTGGATGATAAGTTGTGGTGAAGGCCAATACTGTACCCAAACCTGCTAATAACTCTTTCCAGAATCTAAAAGTGAAATTGACATCCCCATCTACCACAATACTCTTCATCACACCATGCAGTCTCACTAAATATTTAATGAATACCTATACCACATCATTGTTTCAATATGTATACTTCACTGGAATGAATTGCACTACCTTTGTAAACTTGTCCACAAAAACAATGATGGAATCATGTTGTATAGATGTCCCCAACAAACCAAAGATGAAATCCATGGAAATGACCTCCCACTTCCATGAATTAGAATCGGATGTAGTAGTCCACCTGGATGCTTACACTCTATCTTCACCTACTGCAGTACAATCATCTAGCTACAAATTCTTTTTCCATATCTACAACCTTTAAAACTGGAGCATTCATCAACAACTACTTCAACTGTTCAAAGCATGCTAGACATTCCTCTATCCATTCAAATTTCTTACCTTTCCTTTGTAGTAATGTAATCGGATATGAAATATGAGAGAAGTTCCTGATGAACCTCCTATAATAACCTGCTAGCCCCATGAATGATCTTACCTCATCCACATTTCTAGGAGCTACCCACTCCATGATATCTCTTATCTTCTCTGGATCCACTACTATGCCTTCCTTGGAAACAACATGTCCCAAGTAATGTACCTCTGTTTGAAGGAAACTACATTTGCTAAGCTTGACATACAACTGATGCTCTCTCAGTAAGCTCAACACTACTTCTAAGTGCTCAACATGCTCTTCGTCATTTTTAGAATATATCAAGATGTCATCAATAAAATCAATCAACAAACTTGTCTAGATAAGGATGCAATACAATATTCATTAAGAACATAAACATAGCCAAAGCATTAGTCAAACCAAATGGAACTACAAAAGAATCATAATGTATGTACCTGGTACCGAAAGTAGTATTATATATGTCCTCTTCCTTGATGCGTACCTGCTGGTATCCTAATCTCAGATCAATCTTTGAGAACATTGTTGCTCCCTTCAACTGATTGAACAAGTCATCAATCATCAACAATGGATACCTATTCTTGATGGTCACCTTGTTCAACTACCTATAATCAATGCATAGCCTGAGAGTGCCATCTTTATTCTTCATAAACAACGTTGGTGCCACCCAAGGTGATACACTTGGCCTATTGTATCCTTTGTCAAGCATTTCTTTCAACTGTAACTTTAGCTCAACTAACTCTCGAGTGCTCATCCTATACAGTGCCTTTGATGCTGGTGCTACCCCTGGTGCCAACTCAATGGAAAATTCCACTTCTATTTGAGGAAAAATATTTGAAATATCTACTAGAAACACATCCTGAAACTGTTTCACGATCAGGTACCTGCTCAATACCTCTGCACCCTCAACATCCTTACTTTTATCACTAGAAATATGCACCACAAATAACACATACCCTTTTCTACAACTATGCTTTGCTTGCATAGCTATCACCATTCTAATCGATGTTTCCTTCTGCTTACCCTGCAAGACTCTTTGTTCTCCATTGCCATCCAAGCACTCAATGGCCTTGTCATAATAATCCAGTTTGGTCCTATGAAGAGGCAACCAGTCCATACCCAAAATCATATTGTATGATACTAACATCAATACATTCAAATTTGTTGAAGTAGGAATACCATTCAACTTGAATGAACAAGCTCTTACCTAGTGATTCACTCTCTTCTTTGTACTTGTCGCCAATTTCACTAACCAGGATTTTGCATGCACTTCTTTATTCAAACCACACTTATCCACTAGGTCAGGACTAACATAACTATAATTAGATCTAAGGTCAATCAAAATGGAAACAACTTAATCACAAATATTACCATCCATCTCGATAACAATTGCCTGGTGATATTCCTTCTTGTTATCTAACACTACATAAATGCGTGGAGCACTCTCACCAACATCCCCAACTGTCTATGATTCCTGTGTATTGTAAATCTGAGGCCTACCACATTGATTCTACGGAAAATACCTCTTAATATGCTCCTTACCACATGTCCAACACTGCGACCATCCTGTACCATCACCTTTATTCTGCTGCCCTCCATGTTGTGACCCCTTAAACTTCTTGTAAGGTGCAACATTTTCTTTCTCACTTGCATCTTGAGGCCTTTTTCTTTTTAGATTCCATTTAACTTTAGCTTTTTCTTTCCCTTTCCAACCTTTCTAATATTTTGTATTGCGCTTTGACTGCTCTTAACAATGCTTCAATTTCCCAATAAATTCTTCAAGCGACCAAGGCTCATCATACTCATTTAAATCTCTAAATACTAATGGAATTAAACTGAAAAATATCTTAAATTTGGCCTTATCATCCTTAAGATACAATACATACCTCAATAACTCCAGAAACTTGATCGTATACACCTCATTTGTCATTGATCCCATCTTTAGCTCATAAAATTCCTTGGCTTTGCTATCGTATTACCTCCATGACAAGTACTTCTTCATAAAAATTCTCTTGAATTCCTGTGAACTCAACTCTTCTGTTCTGATGTCTCTAATTTTCTTCACATCTTCCCACTAGATTTTTGCTTTCCCTTTGAGGCTGAAGATAGCTATTATGGACTTCATAATATCTGTGTAATCATTCTTCTCAAAGAATTTCTTCATCCCAAGTAGCCATGCTTTTGCATCCTCTAGTTTCTTCACATATCCATCAAAGGTAGGTGGCTTTGCTTTCTTGAGATCATCTGGAAAATATCCCCTGTCACTCCTCCTATAAGGATGCTAATGATGATGATCATAGTGCCTATCAAAACTAGAACTAGAATACAAATCATGTCCATCACTTCTCCTGTCCAGAGTATCCAAGAGCTTGCCATCTCTGATAGTGTCATCGCTATCTGACATGTTCTCACCATGAGACCTACTTCCATATGCCCCATTAGTTTTTTCCTCTTGCCCATGGCTGATTCGAAGCGGTGCTTGTTTATGGAATTCTAAAAAAATATGAAGGTTTACTGTATTGACTTCTGCCTGTTTCTCCTATGCCTGAATGATATTGTCATTATCTTCATTGCAACTCCTTATTTCTTCCTTCAAGCTTCTCAATGTGTGTGCTAAGTTAGAAGAATTCCCAACACCATGCTTCTCATTTGACCCATAGGGAGAATCTTGTGAACTGTAGTATACCATATTGCAAGTCATCTTTGATCTCTTTCCTACAAATACACCATGTCATCTAAAACCAAAAAATAACATAATCAACATACCTCGGTATAGTTCAGGGGAGTATATATCATTTGTAAGATCAACCATATTAGCACGATACATGTATAATCATAATCACATCAACATATAACATCAGTTTAACCACTATCCAGTTATCAATTCCTGATCATAACAACCACATACCATGACCTCGTGCATGACAAATACAACCATATCAATGTATGCATAACAATATATAAGCACTGACATGCATAATTGACATACACTCATGAAGACCACATCCAAAAACAAACCATCCACTTCCACATGGTGACACGACTGCAACCGTGACCACTTCCATGCATACACAACAAGTACATACACCACAAGCATAGAGAACACATATATGCAACCGACATGAATGCATGACCAACACACCACCCATCCAGTCCAAGGGGTGATCCAAAATTTGATACCACTTTGTAACACCTTCCTCCCACATTTACCCAAGTTAACCGGTTCGCTGGGGTAAACATGTGACAAGAGGCTACTATGATGTGATTCAACTCCCCGTGTACAGTTAAGGAAGCAGAATCTACAAAACTGTTGAGAAATCTATAGGGAAATAATTAGAGTGATTTGTCTTTACTTGATAACTTCCTATGATGTATTTTTACTTATTAGCTTTGTTATTATTATGTGTGTATATCATTAAATAGATACCAAAAAAAGAATAAAAGGAACACAAAATATAGGCTACAAGCCAGGGCCAAAACCTCTCCACATGAGAGGAAAACTGGAAAATACCTTGTCTTCCTTATAAATTCTTCAATTGATGAATTCCAATAACTTAAGACTGAAACCAATACCCTCCAATACCAAGATGAACCTCTCCAAATGATGTGCTAACCTTTATCTAGTCAAAACCAGTCAAATCTCTTCCAACAACACTTCTTTGACCTACAACTGCAAAATTTCAGCATCCACACCAGACTTAAATTTTTCAGCCCCCTAGCATTTTTTGTTGCCACATGTGTGAGCCTCACTTGGCCTTCCAAGGTTTCCTTATACCTTCATGTTATAGCACCATTTTCCACTCTTGGTAGATCTGATGCTCTAATTATAGCCTAGGGAAACCCTCCCTTCCAAACTTGGTCCAAAATCTAAAAGACAATGTTTTATTCCCTATATGCTACTTTTCCCTATAATAAAAGAGTGTACATGTGGGTCAACATATACCCAACCCGCGTACATATGTTAAAACACTTAAAAAAATTAAATGTCCTTAATTTCAGGCGGATTTCGTGGGTTTTACCTATTACTCACCTCCTATTGCCTGTGGCCCAACTGTTTCCCAACTAAAAAAAATAATTTGGAGAAGTATAAATAAACCTCCATGGGAGGACCTTAAGGGAGAAGATATGGGATATTGATACTATAGTGAAATTATCCCTGATCGAGTCTGACAAAATCCCTATGCCTCCTGCACTCCCCAAAGCTTCAGGAAACCCTTGTTTCCTTGTTAGAGATATCCTTCTTCTTTCTTGAAGATATCCTTGTATTGGTGATGGAGGAAGATTGCTGAAGTCGGGAAAGGACAAATCTGGAGGACGGTTCCGCTTGGAGCCAGAGAAGGACTCAGGTTGTATTTCTCCACTTTACTTGTAGCTAACTTCAATAAAGGAATGTTGTTCTATTTCTGATATAATGTGTTTATGTATCTATTTGTATTGTAATTAGCTTATGAATCTTACATTGATGCATAATTGTTCATTCATTTATATAATTTAAAGTTAATATAATGAACATGATTTACGTTTCTACTGTTGTATATGTTTCATTTGAATAATTTTTAGGTTTCGAAGATATCAAGAGAAGCTGAGAGTTTGCACCCTGCGAGATCTACTCAAACGTAGGACTCTTGGGTAAGGACACTCTTACACAGTTCAATAGAATAATCATTTAGGTTGATTTCTTGAGCATTTCTTGTTGTGGTTTGCCCTCCACTCTATTGGGGTTCTCAACCCAAGACCCTAGCATGGTCTCACCTGCAACACTTCACTTATATTTATCTATCTTCTGGAGCTTGAGGATGACCTCTAGTGACCTTCACTTGATATTCTTGCCTTATTTTCTCCAAGATCGAACTTGTAGATGAAAACCCTAGATCTACTACAGAAACTATAGCTCTACTTCACACGTGTGGGAGAGAGATAGCCCAAACAAAATTATTCTTCATGCTCTTCCTTCATTCCTACCTTCTTCTTCCTCCTACTTTGCTAGAATGAGTGATGGATGAATTTATCTCAAGGAGTTCGAGTTTCCTCCTATATATAGGTTTTTCAAGATGGACATGGCTCTTCCTTTTAGGTCGACTTACTAGCTGCCAGGCTAACTTGGCCTTGGAGGTTATTTTGAAACTTTTAATTACAAAAAACATTTTCCTGATAAATTACAATGTGCGCGAAGGGGTCTTAAAATTATTACAATGGACCTTTTGACTTCTTGACCTAGGACAAACCCTAAAAGAACTCAATGGGTGCTTGACCTATAAAATAAAAGACCTCGAGCATGAAACCCATGCTCCAATAATAATAATAATAATAATTTTCTTTCGTTTTAAAATTTACAATAATCAAAGGTACATTTCATATAAGACCAAACCTAGTTACACAATTTTCAACAAAAACAAAACCATTTTAGCCTTCCACACATGCTACAGAACCTTTAGGAGCCAACTAACCCTTCCAGGTGACCAACCCCTAAGACAACTTGATATTTCACTAATCTAGACCACCATTTGCTCCTATGAAAATGGTGAAAGGAATCTCAGAGGTTAGACTTGGTAAAAATAAAGATGAGAAAACAAAAATAGGTTACCAAGGTTATTGATATAATTATTATTTATTTCTTATCAATTAAAATTTTCATTAGTTAGTTGGTTAGATATATTAATAGGTAGTTAAGTTAAAAAGGGGTTCTTAAGATTAATTAATTAATTAATTTAGCATTATTGATATAATTAATTAGTTTAATCTTGTTAATTGAATTAATTGAATTCTTTTGTTAACTATTGTAACACCCTCCTCCCACATTTACCCAAGTTAACCGGTCCGCTGGGGTAAACATGTGATGAGAGGCTACTATGATGTGATTCAACTCCCCATGTATAGTTAGGGAAATTAAAATTACAAAAAAAAACAATTCTAATCTTCCACACATGCTACAAAACCTTTATGATCCAACCAACCCTTCTAGGTGACGAACACCTGAGGCAACTTGTCATTTCACTGATATGGACCCCCAGTCACTCCCATGACAAGTCATGCATGCGAATGAGGCCTTCCAATCACTTCCATAACAAGGACATGCCAACGAATATGGAAATTTTCAGCTAGTTCTTACCTAGTGACCCTAGATTATGTGCCACTTTTTTCAGGGACATGACTTGGGCCACTACCCAGAAATTCATGAAACTTTCAGGAATGATAAATGACATTGAAATAAAGGTACTAATGCAAACACTTGATTAATGAATTGATTAGACCACTACTAGCCATGAAAAACATTTTGTCAAACATGTCACAAATATGTAATCTATAGGTCTTAACAACAAATCTGAGCATGGGGGTCTCATACTTATCTGAGATTCATATAGAATAATTGTTCCGATATCACAATAGTTGCATTATCATCTATTAGGTAATATATTCATTGTACATTCATTTCCAAATCAAAACATGATGAGAGCCATATATCAAGTCTGTCATAAAACACACTCATAACCAACATATAACCAACAAAAATAATGAGGATATAACTGCCATAAAATCCACATGTAAGCCAATAAATTTACACATGAAATACCGAGGAGAATTAACTCTTATTAATGAATGAAAAAGACAACTAGGTTTGGGACTTCCACGGACCACCCAGCGATAGATTGGATGAACCAAATATTTATTTCAACCTATCACCCCCATGCCATATTCCAAGCATGAATGTGGGACTCAAAACCAAACCAAACCAGGTTTCTCCAGGATTTACCACAATCCTCACTTGAACACTAGGCCTTAAACAAGCATGGATTCCACCAAATTTCTCCACCTAAACTGTGAGAAATTTTGATCGTCTCCTAGTCTCTAGGATTTATCGTATATCCCTCCATACAATGTTCAAGGATTCGTGGCCTAATCAAGTCTCCACCCTCCAAGATATACCATATATCCTACCATTCACAGGTCAAGGATCCCTAGGCCTAACCGAGGAAACACACCTCTAGGTTTTACCGTATATCCCACCATTCACCGGTCGATGATTCCTAGCCCCACCAAGGCACACAAAATCTGGATTTACCACAATCCCAGTATGGTCCAAGGATTCCTAGGCCTTGTGTTCTTTCTTTTAGAGACCACCTCACTTAGTTTTGAAAACATCCGACAATCCAACTCAACCAAATACAAGAGAACCCATCACAGCATGGCTATCCAGAAATCGAAAGACAAGGCTCAAGAACATTGTCACACCTGGAAAACCCATGCCAATGATAGCAAGAGAACCAAATACACACATGCATGTACCATGCATGCCAAACCTTGCAAGGAAATCACACATGCAAATTGATACCTGCAAATAATCTCGTGGTAGCTGCTTGATCCTTACTTTCCTTTTCCTTCTTGGCCCTTCCTTTGATTTCCTTGATCCAATTCTAGAGTGCTCCAAGAATTCTCTAAATGTCCAAGAGTATGAGAGTAAGAGATAGAGAGAATAGAGAAAGAGCTCCAAAAATGAATTGACAAAAAGGTACCAATTGATCCTCAAAAGAATTTTTATTAATGAGACATATATTTCCTTCAATTTTCCATTATTTTCCTTCATTTTCCTTCTCACATGAAACCTATGACCTTTCACCTTCCTTTTCTTCTAATTTCCATTATTTTTATAAATAAAATGCCAATAATGCCATTTTTCTTTTCCAAAGCCTTTGTCGTTTCCTTTTCCAATTTCCTTAGCCATAATAAACCAAATGGACATCCACAATATGATGTTTTGGCCCAACACTCAGCTTAGAATATGTATCCCATGACCTTGGTTACTATTTTTCTTTTATTAACTTTATTTAATGGAATTTTGACGAGGGCTATTACAATTACTAAGAGAAAAAATATTAATATTAAAATATTATTGTTAATATATTATGTTATAATGGTTAGTTTTAATAATATTATTTAAAGAGTAATATTATTAATTTTAGTATTCATATTCATAATATTAATATTAGTTAACTATTAATAGTACCAACATAGATCTATCTTAATTCTAGATCTACCAATCAGTGAGAGGGATCAAATCTCTTGAGGTGCAGATCTCTTTTGGAGTGGAAAGAGATTTTATCCCTCTTGCACTTGGTAGGTCCAAATTTAAGATGGATTTAGGTTGGTTTAATTATTAACTTTTAAATATGCTACAGTATAGAAGAATAGCATGTGTAAAACAATAGGTTGAAGCGAGAGAATGTTAAATAGAACATTAAATTAAAATTAAAATTTTATTTTATTTTATTTTATTTTGACCAAGTCAAAATCTTAAACATTACAACATTTATACCAAACTAAGCTAGAGAGTGCCTCTTGGTGCAAATATTTTTAATATTAATATTAATGTTGTTATTGATATTGTTTTTATTATTAAATAACTAGTGCATCCATATAAATTAATGGATGGTAAGTACCCATAAATATCAATCCATAATAAGCATGAAAACACTTAATTCATCATACATCTCAAGTTGCTAAAATAAAAAATATAAGAATTGACTAAATTATAGCTTTTTAAAAATTATTATTGTTATTATCAATGATAAAAAAGAATTAATAGATAAGCTAAGGATATATACATTTTGAAAAAACATGTAACAAAACTTTTAACCATTGAGATTCACTCTCAGTTTTTCATAGAGATTCTCTATCTATAAATACGTTTTGTTAAAATACCATGGGCTAATACCATGGCTTTTCAATACCACATGCCCAAACAACCATAACTCATTTCATATGACACTTGTTCAAGTGACATTTTTTTCAACTAATGAAATTAATTAAAAGGGAAAAATGCATAACTACTTTGTAAACAAAATCTTAGCCTTTGATTTATGTATACTACTAAGAATATTTTAGAATATTTTATGGGGGTTAAATCCCTACCATCCACCTAATAATTATTGATAATTAAATTAAAACTCTGGAAGCCTTATTCCAAAATGGACATGCCTATTGACATAAATTTTTTTATTGTCAATTAATGGTCCATAATCATTAAAAATTAATTAATTATATTTATTAATAAAACTAAAATTTTTGAAACCAAGCTTGTGATCCATTTTGTTCTTATTAATCACATAATCATTTTTTCTTGGTGGACATTTCAAACCAACTATTGTGCTTCATCCTTAGGACGAAGATAAAAAATCTCAGTTACCAACTAATGTGGTTCATTCTCAGGAGAAAAGTAAAAAATCACATTTATCCATAGGTTTTAACAATGGAGGGAGAAAATCAAATAAAATCAATAAAATTTAATATTAAATTAAAAAATATGAACATTAGTTTGTTGGATCAGGTGCACAGCAAAAACTAAATTAAACACACAGCAGAAGCACATATAACACAATATTTAACGTGGTTCACACAACCAATCTGGGCTACGTCCACCAAACATAGGCATCAGGAGTTTATTAATCAAATTGGAGATTACATCAAGAAATCCTCACACTCTCTCAGCAAATCATCCGAATGATTGTTATATAGCATAGGGAATCTAACAGCCTCATAACTCCCTCACATCAAATATAGGAGGCATTAACTCCCTTCCAACAACTTGGAGCTAATCTAGGAATTGAATCCCTATTGTTGTCATCCTTCAGAGATTTTTGCCTATTTGAATTAAACAGAAAATCTCAACAATCTCCACCTTGACAACAATTCGCCTGATGCCCTGTTATTATTATTTTATCTTTTCTGCAAGCCAAGAGAAGCCAAACACCAGCGTAGCTTCTCCAACAAAACTAGTTTCCTGAACATGTCTGCACATTTCTCCTTTGTATGCACCTTTTCAAGAGAGACTCCCCTTTCAGTGATAACCTGTCTTACAAAATGGTACTTAATTGGAATATGCTTTGATTTGCTATGATAGGCCGGATTCTTAGCCAAATGTATTGCACTTTGACTATCACAAAGTAACCTGATGTTGTCCTGTAACCTACCAAACTCACCAAGCAAACCTTTCAACCAAACCGCCTCTTTGCAAGCATGAGAAGCAGCAATGTATTCTACTTTAGTAGTGGACAAAGCAACAATGTTCTGTAGATTTGACATCCAGCTGATAGCTCCACCTGCAAGAGTAAAGACGTACCCTGAATTTGATCTTCTCTTATCCAAATCACCTGCAAAATCGGAATCAACATACCCGCAAACAAATTCACTACTCTTATTGTAGAAATACAATAACTACTTGTGCCTCTCAAGTACCGAAGCACCCATTTCACTACTGACCAGTGTTCTTTACCCGGATTTTCCATGTACCTACTGACAACCCCAACTGCATGTGAAATATCTGGTCGAGTACAAACCATCGCATACATTAAACATCCTACTACATTGGCATATGGAATTCGAGACATATAATCCTTTTCTTCTCTGTATTAGGACATAAACTCGAAGAAAGCTTAAAATGGGAAGTTAAAGGGACTGAAACAGGCTTCACATTATCCATACCAAACCTCAAAAGTATTTTCTCAATATACTTTTGTTGTGATAACCATAGCTTACCATTGCTCCTGTCTCTGAAAATCTCCATGCCCAAAATCTGTCTTGCTACTCCTAGATCTTTCATATCAAATGTCCTTGCCATCTGAGCCTTCAACCTGTTGATTTCTTCTATGCTTTTGCTTGCTAAAAGCATATCGTCAACATACAATACCAAGATAATGAATATGCCATTATTCAACTGTTTGAAATAAACACAATGATCATATTCACTTCTAACATATTTCTGACTCAACATGAAAGAATCAAACTTCTTATACCACTGCCGAGGCGACTGCTTCAGGCCATATAATGACTTCTTGAGCCTGCAGACAAATTTCGCATTGCGATGCTGAACAAACCCTTCCGGTTGTTCCATATATATTTCCTCATCTAAATCACCATGTAGAAATGCAGTCTTAACATCTAACTGCTGCAACTCCAAATCAAACAAAGCCACTAATGCTAACACAATTCTAATTGAAACAATTTTAACCACTGGCGAAAAAATCTCATGAAAGTTAATACCAGCTTTCTGAGAAAACCCTTTTGCAACCAATCGTGCTTTGTACCTGTCTTACGTATCATTCACACCTCGTTTCAGCTTGAAGACCCATTTACACCCCACAGTTTTCCTGCCTTTCGGAAGCTCCACCAGATCCCATGTGTCGTTCTTACTCAAGGCCATCATTTCGTCTTTCATGGCTGCTTTCCACTTGTCACTCTTCGAACCTTCTATTGCTTCCTGATAGCACAAAGGTTCATTGTCATTAGCAGTAAATGCAACAGAAGTGACATAATCATCATACCTTCTTGGTGGTCATTTGATTCTTGTCGACCTCCTTAAGGATGTTTCTGGCGCTTCCACGATTGGCTGACTACCACCTGTAGGAACTCCTTGCCGATCAGTATCTGAGACCTATTCATGATCTAAACCTGAACCCTTTTCATATTCTGATTCTGAAACCTGTTCATGACTAGTATTTGAACTAAGGTCATCATGAATATCGTTAGAAATGCTATCAAACTGAATGTGCTGAAAGTCAGATACATCATCATGTTTCAATCGACTATCTACATCTAATTGTACAAGATAGGATTCATTAAACTTTACATCTCTGTTGATGATGATTTTGCGGGTAGTAGGATCCCACAATCTATATCCCTTTGTTCCAACACCATACCCAACAAAGATATACCTTTTATACTTTGGATCTAACTTAGTTCGCTGATGTTTAGGCACTAGAGCATATGCATCACAACCAAACACTCTAAGTTTAGAATAGTCACAAGGGTGTCCTTTCCATACCTCTTGCGGAATCTTGCAGTCTATGGCTGTCAATGGAGATCGGTTTATCACATAACAAGTTGTTGCCACTGCTTCCGTCCACAACTCCTTCTGCAAACCGGTGTTACTCAACATACTCCTTGCTCTCTCTAGAAGAGTCCTGTTCATGTGTTCAGCAACTCCATTTTGCTGAGGAGTATAAACCGTGGTCTTATGCCTCTCGATCCCTGCATCCTTGCAATAGCTGTCAAACTCCTTGGAAGTAAACTCACCACCATTTTCAGTTTGTAAACATTTTATTGTTCTACCAGTGTTGTTTTCTACCAATGCTCTAAACTGGTTGAAAACTAAAAACACATCAGACTTTCTTTTCAACATGTAGACCCAAACCTTCCTAGAAAAGTCATCAATGAATGATACAAAATA
>APFE030855787.1:5059-30433 GCA_000404065.3 Pinus taeda | reverse complement strand
AAGACTTATAGAAGTAACAAAATGATCCCATGATTCGGGCAACGAGCACAATAAAGTAATAGCTTTATCCTCAGATGGTATTTTTACTTCTATACTTTGTAATTGCACAAGAAGAGTATTAAAAGCATTTAAATGATTAGCAATCGATGTACCTTCCTTGATTTGCAAACCGTACAACTGTCGCTTCAAGAGAATCCTATTGGTTAAGGATTTGGCCATGTACAGTTTCTCCAGTTTTGTCCACAAACCAGCAGCTGTTGTCTCCGACACAATATTAAACAAGAAATCGTCCGCCAGGCATAATCGAATGGCACTTACAGCTCTTTCATCCATTTTGTCCCACTCATCGTCTGTGATGTTGTAAGGTTGTTTGGATTTACTCATCAATGCCTTTACCACGCCTTGTTGGACAAGCAAGTCATGCATTTTTACCTTCCAGATCTCAAAATTATTCTTGCCATTAAATTTCTCAATTTCAAACTTGGCACTTTGAGTTTTCGCCATTTTGTATCAAAAAACACAATGATCTCCAATATCAATGTTTTAAATACCAGTAATTAAAAAAAAAAAATTGCTGGTGCCTTTAAAACAAAAATATCTTCCCTTCACACAAAAAATATCTGCCTATGTCTCTGTACTTTTTCCTTTGTTTAAAAAAAAAATTCTGCCCTATGCAATGATATGCCTTTGCTTTAAATAAAAAACAATTTTTTTTGCTTTTACTGCCACTTTGCAGCATAATAAAAAAAAAACTTCAGGTATATGCAGGCTTCAGGTATACGCAGCGCAGCAAGCACCAATTTGCATGTAACAAAAAAAAAATTCTTGATATATACTGCTCTCCTCTACGCATTCTCAACACCAAGCACCAGCGCAGTTATACACTGCTTTTTCTTTAAAACAAATGGAATAACGGGCACTGCGTTTTAAAAAAAATGACTCCACGTGTTTAACGCTGCCATTCCCTACGACAGAGACTCTTCAAAAAACTGTGCTTTTAAACATTCTGATTAACCATTTCACTACCATGGATGGACTTTGCTTCAAATTCGCTACATGGATAAACCGAAGTATCATTCACTACATGGATGGATGGACCACCGGTTCTCTGATATTGTAACGATTAAATTCTTTAAAAAACAAATAATCTCACCATTACAACGATTTCAGCACAACGATTTCATACCAGTGATTTAACACCAGCGATTTCACACCAGCGATTTCAGGCTCCATGCATTTGAATGGTAATACACAGCACGCATTTGAATGGTAATACACACCAGCGATTTAACAAGACAATTCAGGCTCCACGCAACTAAAAAACACCAGACAACAATGATAGTACCTTCAGATCCGCACTAGTTAAACATGCAATAACAGGCTCTCCACGTACCCACGCTCCACAGCAGCATTAACATGCAGGATAGCCAGCGGTCCATGCATTTCAGGCACCAGCGCTCCAGGTATGATGAAAACCTCCACACAAATGATCCAGGCTATCCTCTCTGCACCAGCAACGCCAACATGCCCTGATACCAATTGTTGGATCAGGTGCACAGCAACAACTAAATTAAACACACAGCAGAAGCACATATAACACAATATTTAACGTGGTTCACCCAACCAATCTGGGCTACGTCCACCAAAAATAGGCATCAGGAGTTTATTAATCAAATTGGAGATTACATCAAGAAATCTTCACACTCTCTCAGCAAATCATCCGAATGATTGCCTGTTATATAGCATAGAGAATCTAACATCCTCATAACTCCCTCACATCAAATATAGGAGGCATTAACTCCCTCCCAACAACCTGGAGCTAATCTAGGAACTGAATCCCTATTGTTGTCATCCTTCAGAGAATTTTGCCTATTTGACTCAAACAGAAAATCTCAACATAGTTTAGAAAGAATTTGATCCATTTTTACTAAGAAATTAATGATTCTATTTTATAAAAAATATTAAACAGTGAATTATAGAGATAAAAAATAAAATAAAAAATTGATCGTTATGAAATAAAAAATCAAAAGATTATGAAAAGAAATAAAAATACCAATGAGTAAAGGGAAAATAATTTATTATATATACAGTAAAATTAGAGAGAGATATAGTCAACTATAAATTAAAACACAATATCAAACCATATATATTAAAACAAATTATCAAAAAAGATTATTTAAATTTGCATGTTAAATAAAATTATTTTATACGTAATATTTATATATAACAATATTCTAAAATTTCTAAAATTTATTAAGACTTAAATGTTTTCCCAAATATATAGTAATGTATGTAATATATATGCAAGGAGATGATGAATAAAGAATGACGAGGGGAAAGAGTGTTATATATATATATTAATAATATTATTTATTTAATATAAAGAATTAGATTTAAAAAAGGGGAAGAAGAAGATGGGAATTTAAGATATTCAAGAATAAAGACTAGGAATTCAACTTCTGCTTAATTTCCAATCGTCGCCTTTGTTGAGATTATCTGTCTGCTACTAAATTTTGATGGCCTCCCTTAACTTCCTATGATGGAATTAATTAGTATTTGCAATGACTTGAGAATATTCAATGAAAACATGATGTTTAGTTTTCTCAGAATGCTAGACTATGGATGAGGAGTGGGGTCGATTATGTTTGATATTTTCTGCATGATCTTGAATTATTTGATTAATGGATCGGCCCGTCTTCCCAATTCAGGGAATCCCATAGGAGTAAGGGATTGAGTAAAATCATTTCATGTCTCAAGGGTTTACTAGGTTTTGCATTAGCTTTAGACTAAGTTGCAGGAAACATTGCATAAGTAGAAGTATCTTTACTCATCGAAGTTGTTGAGAAAGTCTTAATAATCATCTCCCTTTGCTCAGGTAATTGAGCCAAATCGAAGAGTGTTATGTTTTCTCATTGTTTCTTCATATTTTTTATTATACTATATCCCATATTTCTCTATACACTATTGTCTTGAGATGAAGAAGTTGAAGAAGTTGGCTAAGGGTGCTTATTTGATACCTCGAGTGTCTTAAAACTTCCTTTAGTAGTTCCCAAGGTGCCTTTTGAAGTTTGACCCCTTGTAGATTTAGGAGTTAGAATCCGAGTAGCAGTTCTCAGAGGAAGTAATTTTCTTAAAAATATATATTTCTTCTCCTCAAGAGTAGGTTGAACCACAAGTCCTTTTCTCCTCAAATTATAAGACTTAAAGGGTTGATATTCTCTAACATATAGTTCACTAAGCGATTGAACTTCACCACCTTTTACCATCGCCAACATCAATATAGGTGCCCAATATTAGTATCATCCTCCATTGGGGTAGCCCCTTCTCCTTCAGTCAATTATTCAGGTTGGTCCTAGGTGGCCTGATCATAAACCAACTTATTATTACCAAGGTCATTTAATTTACCCATTATAGACATGCCTTTTCAAAATGGCTTGCTTGACGAAAAGCACAATAGTTATCCATCCCCATCTCTTCTACATTTAGATTGAAATTTGAGCTATGAGCTGACTTGGCCATAATGTTGTTGTTGTACTTGAAGAATGTCTTGAAGGGTTTATTACTTGAATAACTTTGACTTATACTCCTCTTCAAGTACAAAAATGCATTAGTTAACTTCTTAAGTGATTTCATAATAGTCTGAAGATTGAGAGTTTCTTTTCTAGAAGAATTTCTTGTAGGGGCTTGGGGCTTCTTACCATTAGCCTTTGAATGATATTGCGTGTTAAGAACTCCAATGGCTCTAAGGTATTTCTCAACTACTAAAGCTTCAATGAAGTTTTATGCTATTGTGCTCCTTTTATCCCTTTAAACAAACATAACAATATTAGATGGTAAGGCTGTAGTGTAATGATAAGATGTAATCAAGTCATGGGGTGGAACATTAACATGAAACTTATTCAAAATAGTAGTAAAGAATTGATTGAAGTCCTTTATATTTTCCTTGTTGTCTACCATAAGGTTACTTAATTCTCTCAACAACATGGCTATTGTCTTCTCCTCAACGAAATTCTCTAAGAAAGCCTTCTTAAAGTATTACTAATTACTAATCGATCACACTGGGAGACTATGATACCAAGTTGCGTCTTTGTTTTCAAATGTATAAGAGAAAATCCTACAAGCAATATGATTGTAACACACATTCAATAATCTTAGTGACAAGTAAAAGTTGACATTATATTTTACGGTAATGGGCTTATCTGGATCGAACTTCATAAGAAAATTATTGGGATGGTGAGGCAAGGGATGTAGAACACCTATAATACTAAGTGCCCCTTGGTCCATCCATGCCAAGTTTTTATTTTTATTCATAATGTTATTGTTTTCTTTATCACTCTCTGCACCTGATATTTCATTCTCGTTTTATTGAGAACAATTTTAGCAATAATCACATAGGATGTGTTTTGTCGATGCATTTCAAACCATCCAGTGTGGTTCATCTCTAGGAAAAGATGGAGAAACAGATCTTAGCACACGATTAGACCATATTATTGTTCTCAAGGTTTGTTTCATTCTCCTATATCTCAAATTTCTCACAGTTCTTCGATGCTTCCAAATTCTCACCTTCCATATTTTCCATAGTTGGTCCTTCATTACCTTATTTTGAGTTTTTTTCTACATAATCTACTAAATCATCCAAAGAAGTGTTAGCTAATCCTTCACCATACCAACACTCCACAACATTTTTTTTGAGGTCTATTTGAACTCTTATGGGGTGAGATGAGAGTGACTAGAAGGAGTCCAAGATTTCTGGCGTATTCACAAGTGAAGGGGCAAATATCTCTCAACTAATCATGAGTTAATTTGTATACCCACTTAGGACTATGTGGAGGGGGTTCTTCAATTTTAGGATGTTCCCACACAGGGGATTTCAGTGGAGGGGATCCTGGTTGATTACTAGTTTTCTCATATGTTTCATGGAAAGAATGTGGAAATTTTCTTGCCATATAATGGTGATCCTCCTAGCGCTAAATCTATTGATGGGACAAAATGTTCTGCCAATGGTAATGGGATATCCTCAGTGAAATGTCCCAATTAGACCATACAACATTGGATTAGGAGTCCCATCTAGCATGTGGTCCTGACTACCACCATATTATTTTGAGTTTTTTTTTGATAAAATGAGCAGCACATGATAAAATCGATATAACTCTAGGAAAACACAAGTTAGAATAGATTTATGAAATAATGTGAAAGTAATATACAAAAGACGTTAACATACTTTGATTAAGATACATGGATAAATAATGTTTCATTTATTGATTTAAAATTAGTTTGCAATCAACAACGGCGATAAAAGTGTAAGTAGCATACAACTTCAAATAAGAGACATGTTATAATCAATGAAATAGTTCATTAACTTTAATACATATAAATACAAACATATAACATCGAGTTGACAAAAGATGAGTCTCACAATATTCGACAATACATGCATGAAATTATCACATCGACTCAATGAGCTTATCAATATTATATAAAAATTTCTAGTGCATCATTACAAGAAGCATCGATTAAATCCAATGGTGGAGATGTTAAGCTATCACTTGATTTATCAAAAGGATGTATAATATCTCTAAAACAAGGTGCTCAAAATGAGGTCTAAAACTAAAATTCCTTTTACTCTAGCTAGGAGGGTATATCTATACAAAAAGTGAGGTGTCTCTTCACCTCCCCTCATGACTCTTCAATTACCCTTGTGAATTTTCAACTTCAATTTGAAATTTCATTTCTATATTATACTTCTAATTTCAAAATTCTTTTATTTACAAATTTACAATGGAAATTAAAAAAACAAAATTTGTTCATGGAACAAGATTAATAATAGGCATGTTAGGTTCTTGAATGTGTAACTCTCTTTTCAAATATGTGTGTGAAGCCTTGTATTTAACAAAAAATAATGTGACCTTGTGTGCCAGTTCATTATCAAATCTCACTTGACATTCCAAAGCATTAGGAGCAAGACTTTTGATTCCTTTTGTAATAGAATCAAAAGCATCGAAAACTTAGTATGTAGTTGTGTTGGCTATGCAACATACTATGTGATAGAATCCTTTGTAAATTCTAAATCATCTCATACAACAGCTTGCTTCATAGACTCTATCACCTCTTGAATCTCTTGTCTAACCTCCTCTTCTAGCCTCGTTTTTATTGGCACAATAATATAAGGTATTTTTTGCACTTCGATGAGAGATTCCAATCCATTGTAATACTTTTGATAAGTAGATATAATCATAGCCATGCTTTTGCACAACTTCTTGTTGACTACACAAACATCCTTACTTCCACCTTGTCCAAATCAACAATAAATGGGTAGCTCGACTAGTGCATCAAGATGCTTCGTGCTCCATTCATGGATGTGATCCATAGATGAGTGTTAATCTTATCAATGCTTCCCTCCCTTCTATGTCTCATTGCATCTCAGGCAATGGGGCTATTACATTGTGAAAGATCATGATTTCATCATAAAACCTCCTTATGACATATTGCAGTACTTTAACCTCCTCAAGGATTGTTGATTGTAGATATTCCTTACAGGAGTTTGTAGCTAAAAAGACTTGATTATCCACACAAAGTTTATCATTTTTCTATTTTGTGAGGGCCAATTTTCCTTTTAATTTCTCAACTTCTTTTGATAAATGATCTACATTATTCTTTGTTGCAGCTACAGATATAGTGTAGAAAATAGTTATCGCTATAAGATTGATTATAGTGTCCATCACAATTTCCATCTCTAAGGTGATTGATATAGATTTATCTAGATTCTTGGGTAAATACTTTCTCCTTTCTTGGGAAATTTTGAACTTGAACTGATCAAATGTGAAGTTTTAAAGATCGATAATCTTGTCTTCCTCTTTAGAGGTGACCCCCATATCATTATTCAAAAAGTTCCCTCCAATCATGGGTGTGGGAGGTTGGATATTTAAGGTAGCAATATTGTTTCCACTTCTAAATATTTTAATTTGGCCTCTTCCACCTTATGAGTTATTACCTTGGAAAGTAATTCTTATTCTAGCTACTTTTCCAATGCCTCTTCTACTTTCTTCTTTCTTTCAAATTATTCAACTTGTTTTCTTTTAGCTTCTTCTTACTATTTCATTCTCTATTCTTCCACCTTATTCCTTTTATTTTCTCTACTTGGTTACTTCTTTCCTCTTTTTGATTGTTTCTTTCTTTTTTTTATCTTGTTATTATTTTTTCTTTCTTTCCTCTTTTTCTATTTTCTTTCCCCCTCTTCTTGCTTTCTCTTGGCTTCTTCTTTAGATTTCTTTTTAGATTCTTTCTGTAGCTTTATTTCTTTATATTTTCTTTCATTTCCTCCTGTTCTTGTTTTCCTTTTAGTTTAGTTATTTTCTCTTTTGAATCCATGCTCTCTTTGGATTCCTCTTCAGAATGCTTAGGATTGTTTTAGTCTTGGAAGGACCTAATTATTTAGATGCTTCAATTGATTTGACAAAATTAAATGATTTTTTTTGTCTTCTATTCTTTTGGCCAAAAAACTGGAGTATATTCCCAACCATACTTTATTCTTGCATAATGTTGAATGGCAACACCTTTGGAATCATATATATGATAACCCAACTCTCTAAACTCCAGCCGTTCTAATTCCAGTGTCTCATCTTCTTATTTGTTGAATTTCTTAAGTAACACGCTCCTATACAATGGGAAAATGGTCCAAGAATCCTTCTTTATCTGCAACAATGTACTAGTAATCATTGTATAAAATTGGTATGCCACCTCTTGCAACACCACTTTGTTAGTGACAAAAATGGAAATTAGTGACAAATCTTATATGCACCAAACATTGCTATAAATGTTCCACTACTAGAGGAAACCAATCAACTACCTCAAGTAATGATGACCTTTCCCTTTCATATATGCAAGGTGCCTTACTCTAAAAAATATTTTGATATACCACTGAGATGAACTGCATAATGATTCTTGCATATGCTCCTCTATAACCTATCTCCCATATTAGTTTTCTATAGATGTACACATATGGTATGTAATTAGTGAAATTCCACTTCCATCCTAACTCTAGAAACTCCATTTTAGCACAAATGCCATCCAATAACTAGGAGGCCATGTAAAATTCAGGTTCTCCTTCTGTTGGGTGCTTGACTCTCCTAACTTTGATCTTGAGTGAGGATGCAATGACATCTTCCCAATTAAATATGGTTCATTTTGTGGCACAAGTGTGTATCATGGGAAATCATGTTTATTCAAAGCATTCAACATCTTCTCTTCCATATATTTTGTAACACATTTCCATCAACCACTGATACACTTTTCTAGGTGATTTGGTTTTGTATATCCCACTAGTCTCTGCCTAAACTTGTTGGGTTCTTGCCACCATGTTTTGAGAATATATTTAGTAGAATTATTGAAATCACAATACCATATTGGTTTGAGATAATACTAAGGTGGAGGCATCTTATAATATAAAGAAATGTGCCCTGGATGGTATGATGCTAATGATGCATCATGGATGCTTTTGACTTTCATATTTTCATCATCAGTTTGTTGTAGAATCCATTCAACAATCCCAATATGTGGAAATACAGGTGTATGACCTACCAAATTATGAAATTGATACTTTTTAATATTAATATAAACATCATGATCCTCATCATTATCTGGAATCTCCTTTTCGTGAGAATTCTCTATATACTTTTGGCCATCATAGAGGTACTAGTCTATGTAACATATAGTATCCTTGAATGTAGGTACTCTATTTCCTGGACTATCAACCACCTCCTCAATACTATTTTCTGCTAGATATTTCACAGGTATTTTCCTTGTAGTTGGTGCCATATATCCTATGGATGATGATATATTGAAACATTGGAGATCAAATGTGCCTAAAATTTAAAAACTGTTAATTGCAACACTCATTATTGGGCGAAAAACATAAATTTATTTACTATTCTATCGAGTGGTGCAATCTACAAAAACACAATGTTCTAGCCTTAGTCACAGTTTAGGATGGCAGAATGCGATTAAGGAAAGAATGTGGTAGTCTATATTGCAATCATGACTCACAAGCCAGGGCTAAACACTTTAATTGTAGTTGGAGTTTACAGTAGAAAAAAGAGATCAAGAGGGGTTAGAGAATAAATTGCATAATATGATATTGAGAGATGATAATAAATATTAATCAAAATCGAGAACTGAAAGCATAGGAGAAGTATATAACGATACAAAGGGATTGACAGATAGGTCTCATGAACGTGACTCTTGAGAGCAGAATGTGATCAAAAGAAGCAAAGAGTTAGGTATAATCACAATCACATATTTTAGTGGATAAGAGAGATAGAGTAAGGAGTGGTTAAGGTTAATCACAATAGCAAGTTGTAAGTGAAAGCAGTGAGAAGGCCAATTATCAATAGTGGGAAAACCGGTAGTTATTGGTGGTTATTTCTTGAAGCACATATGAAAATATGAAGTACTCACATTTATTAAATGGTAACATACAACATGATGATTGTTAGTTAGAAACTAGGTAAGATCTATAATCCATAAAATAATAAAGATGCACAAATACTTTATGTAAAGAAAATAGGCAAAAATACTATTTCATAAACATAACCAATAAAAGGAAACAAAGTTTAGTAGTCACAGAGTTTACTATAACTTCACCTCATGCAATTAGTGACAAAAGGAGCAACTTCGTCTCTCTCTTAGTCCTCCCTAATTTTGCACAATACTTTCAACATAACCTTACTTTGGATATCTCTCTTAATTCCTTATTTTGGCTCTTGTTTTATAGACCCAAGTGGATGAGCTTTTCTAGATAACCTTCCATACCCAATGTAGATCATTTTTATGGGAAAAGTAAATATTTCGATCAATTGTTTCCTCGACCAATAGGTTGGAATCCCAATGTGTGTGATAGGGCATTGTTAAATCCATCAACTAGAGAGTTAAAAATGTGGAAACAACTATCACACGACTTTTTTGCCAACATCCATGCTATTGTGTGAGTTTATTGAAGAACATATGTGTAGTCCCTTGCTATTAGTAAAAAAGCTACATGGTGGATGAAATTTTGATTTCTTCTTGTCTATTTTCATATTTCAGGAAGTCCTTTCACATAGGATTTCTTTCACTGATGTTTGGACTTATTTATGACACACTATTGTGTGACTATCGTATGTATGAAATTTTGGGATAACAGTTTCCCCTTGATGTGCGAGGAGATGATTATGGAAACATACACCCAAAATGCATCACAATTTTTTGTACTATTGAAATATGAATCAATGAAGCTAATGATGAGAGAGTGTGTGTTAGATGCTAGATAAACCCAATGGATTGAGTGAGAAATCATCTGCATGAACCAATACATACAAGTGGCATATATTTATATATAACTTGCTTGATACAAATGAGGGAAGAATATTCCATTCTCATGATAAATGTAAATGTAAATTAAAAATTTCAACGATGGTCATGGAAAACCATATACAATAATGGATCTATGAATCTCATGAAATGGATGATGTTGTAACTTTTGATCTGAGTGAGAAATGCAAGAATGCATTGGTGGTGACTAGCATTAATAATCAAATGGGTATCCCCATTGATGGGGGATATGGATGTATTTGGTATACTGAGGTCTTAGAGTCTTCATGGGGTCAATGAAACACATGGCCATGAAAACAAGGGTAGTTGGATTCAAGAATGGGTGGAGTTGATCAGATAAAGGAGCATTAATGTCTCTCCTAGGTCGACCCATTGTTTCTTGTACACTGAATCTAAAAGGAGCCAGAATAAATAAACCAACAATGAGTGTGGCTTGTTAACATGTAAATAAATTGAGTTTAAGTCAAACATGGGTTAAGCCTAAGGGATCTAGGAGCACTAATGTCTCTCCTAACCCGCCCCAAGGAGATCAATGATAAGGGAATGTCTAACTAGGGCATGTACAATCTTTGACATATTAGAAATTATGAATAATGAATGTTGGTGTCTATGGAAGTGAACATATCATGAGGGATGCACAGGAAGAAATATAGTAACTAGGAATTCTAATGACATAGTGGGTTTGACATACTTCAGAGATGTCATTTATCATTTAGGATGAATTCCTTTGAATGGGGCATATACAATGACATATAACATTAATGGTAATGACAAGGGCCATTTAGGTGATGAACAAAAGGAATGGTGATCTTGGTGAAACTAAAGAGACTGATGTAGCATGGTAAAAAAGGGCATCATAGGGCTAATGGTGTGCCAAGGACAATAATAATCAAATAAAGGGAGGCTAGTATTAACGATGATTAATAGTCGAACCTGTGATCAATGACACAAATAGTGGAGTGATAAGGTGTACTAGGGAGGTGAGGACAATAAAATTCAAACAACAATGGCTAGTATTAACAACAAGCTATAGTCGAACCTACTTAGGTGACTCAATGCAGATGCTCTAAACAAATGCAACATGAGACCGCTGTTGCTGTAGAATTGTGATATAAGTACTCAGAGCATCACAAGGTGAAGATGGTGTTTTTAATGTGTTTTTAATAATATAAATAGAATATGGGTGCCCTTGGCTCAACCATGTGTATGTTAGTGATCAAAATAGGGGAAGGAATGGGCCCCTTGAGGTGTCTTCTAAGGGGAAGGTGGATGAATAAAAAAATAAAAAATGAAGGGCTCATAGTTGTAGGGGGAGGGGGTGGGAGATAGAAAGTTGTGTGAAACTTCATATTCAAATCCTAATGAAACTAAGTGAAGGGGAGTCTGATGTAGGTAAGAAAAGGCACATAGAAAGAGAACATGTATTTTCAAGAAGGACTATATGGATTCCTGGACCTACATTAAATGTCAGCATGGCTATCAAATAATTAAAGGGTTCTACTTAAACATACATGTTGGGTAGGTACATGCAGAGCTAGTCCCTATGATTAGATAGCATGGTAGAGAAGAAGTCACAATGAACTGGGGTAAATATGTGTGTTTGGTTCCAAGAGGATAAAAGGCAACAATGCAATGCATCTAAGGAGGGACACCAAGGGTCTCTATTCCAATTCGATTCATCATACCTGATGAGACTGCTAAAGCATCATTAATGTTGTGCATTAGGGGAGTTCTGAGGTCCAAAATGGGCCTCCTAAGGAAATTATAAAATAATAGTGGAAATAATAAAATATGATTAAATTACATAATCAAATTTTAGAGGGAAAAAATGAAAAATTGTTTTTTAAACTCATATTTTTAACTTATCTCCCTATGGGTTTACTCAAATTTTGAGCACCAACACTCATTGGATGAAAATTTTGATTCCTCATCCAAGGAGTACCCATGCTACAAAATTTTTATGGACCCTGCTACATGAAAAATGAGAAATATATGAGAAATGTGATTGCAATAATGTTTTTTAATGTATTTCTCATTTTTCTTGTGGTAGGGCCCATCGAAAGTATGCAATATGGATACTCCTTGGATGAGGAATTAAATTTTGCATCCAATGAGTAATCCCTCTCAAAATTTGAGTAAAACCTTAGGGAGATAAGTTGAAAATACGAGTTGAAAAAATAGTTTTATTATTTTATTATTTTTTAATCTTTTTTACTTTTTTACTCCAAAAATGGTGAATCATCCCCCATGGTTGACATCATCATCTTGAATCCTATTGGTTCTTATAAAGTTTATTTTGGTTGTACATTTTTCTTAGGAGGCCCATTTTAGACCTCAAAATTTCCCTAATGAGAGGTCACATGGAGTCTTACGTGCAAAACCTATGTATAAGAAACAAAGAGTACTGCAAATGAGAGTGCTCTATCATAATAAAACTTGGAGAGTAAATTGAGAGAGTGGTGTGAAAAAATGCATGCACCTGTAGGGTGCATGCTAAAAATAGCTCCCGAATAAAATTTTATGATATGTGGAATGAAATATACCATGATAAAACCAATAAAAAGAAACTATATATATGTGGGATGAGACTTTGTAAGTTTTAGGGGAAGAAACGTTTCAAATACAACCCATTTAATGGGTGGGGAAGAAACGTTCCATTATGGCTGGCTATGACATATGCTTCCATGGGGAGACACTTGTGGATGGTGTATGGGCCACACCATCTAAGTTTGAACTTGTCAGTGGAAACTTTCGAATTTGATTTGTGATAGGTAATAACAAGGTCGCCTTGCTAAAATATGTGGAGACAAACTTGTTGGTCATATTGAGCCTTGGAAGAATGCTTCATAGCTTAATTTTGTTGTAGTGAAGCACATCAGTTTTCATCCAAATGTTCTAAGGTAAGTAATTGTTGCTAAATGGGGGGTGTGTCGAGAAGGAGCTCAACTGCAAGTCATAGTGTTGGTATTTCACATTCTATGGGTAAGGTGGTTTCGATGCCCATTGTTGGTGGAGGAGGTTCGAGAGGGATACTTGGGATAACTTTGTCTTTTGATAATAATGATGTAAAATATACTGCTGATAAGAAAAACTTAGATTGGTCATCATCCTCACTTGAATATAATGGATAAAATTGTTCCATGGGAGCCTTTCCACAATTACGTCTAGAAGGTGTTTGAGTTTCATTTGGTAGAAATGAAGAGGAAGTACTTGCTTGCCCCTCAGTGTGGTCCAAAAAATGAGGGGGAGGGTCAACCTCGAATAATAGAGTAAGGTGCTCAAAGTAGTATATATTTTTGGATCCATCAGAAGAGACATAAAGGAGATTACCAAGGGGGCAAGATTTGTCTTCATCAGGCTCATCATCAAAGAAGTAAATGTTTTGCATTCTTCCATATAAAAAATGGGAAAAATCTTGGAATTCATTCATCAATTGAGGTGGAGGCTTACACATAAACATGGGATGGTGTAGATGGTCATAGATAGGGTAAGTTTGTATATGAGGGCTTATAGTTGGTGAAGGAGGTTACTTTGGTTTCCTTGATTACATGGTTTAGGTGCATGACCTTTTGGGGGATGTTAAGTATGTCCTTTCCCTCATGGGGGATGTGAAAAATGAGGTTTTCCTCGTGGGACTAGTGGATAAGATGAGTGAGGAATGGTGACTATGATGTGTTGCAAAGGAAATTGTACTAGTGTATCCTTTCCCTGATAGAATCTAGAACAAAGTGGAAGAATATGCAAAGAAGGATGGGGTGCTTATATGTGGGGAAACCATATGGTTGGATGCTTCTTGTTCTTCCAAGATCGAAATGGTCCACTACCAGAAAATGAAACCATGGGCCCATAGTATGGGAGGAGACCCAGGTGGACATTGAGGATTCAGGTAGCGATAATGATAGAATAAGTGGAGTAGTTGAAGGAGGGACAATGGAGGAAGATGGGCCTTCACTCTAAGAAACTTGATTTTCTTATGAGGTAGAAGAACTATAAACAATTTGGTTAACAAGATTGTTTGTCTGTAAACAATTGTAACCTTGTAGAAAGGATGTTGTTGGTTGAGTTAGAGCAAGGAAAGTGTCATGATACCTCAGTAAATCTAGAAAATGATTAATTTAGTGACCATACACACAAAAAACAAAACATGGATGTTTTTTATGCAACCCGTGAATTTGTGGGTGGCCTTATGGGAGAGGACTAGATGGAATAGGAGGTAAGTTGAGAGTCTCTCATATTGTAGGTATCTCAAGATAGATATTTGTGTCGTGTTCATCAACACTAAAAATGGAACATGAACGAGAAGTATTGATAGATGGTCATTGTAATCCTTGTGTACTGACATTATTTGGAAGTGTTTCCTAATTTTAGGGAGCCTTCCTCAAATTCCTTCATCTAGTGGTTGTAGGATTTAGGGAAGGAGGTTTAGGGGGTGACGGCTTGAAGGTTGTGAAGTTGATGGTGGTGGTTTGGTATAATTAAGAACCATATGCATGTATGGTTTTAAAGGCTTGTCTAGTGGTGACACGTACCATACTAGAATTACAAGAGTAATTCCATGGAGTGTAAGAGTAGTTGTGATAATGTGTTATTCTCTACCTAGTATGGGACATAGAAAAGGAATTTGAAGGATAGGAGGATCACTATTGCTACAAGAATGACTTTCCATGGGGGGAAAATGGTTGGAGAAGGCTTTGGAGCTGAGGGAGCCTCTTTGATCTGTGAAGGATAATTCATGTAAGTGGGAACTATCATAGGATGTTCTAGGACTAAGGGAGTCACTTTTTTTTTTAGGGGCAACATATGGTGTGCGAGGTAGGAGTTTCTATTGAGAAATGGCAACAAAAAATTTCAGTTTATTTTGTCCTTGAATTAAACTGAGAGTTAAATCGACTTATATTCTCATAGAAATTTGTAAATAGTTAATTAAGTTTAATTAACTTAATTAGCTTAGGAATTTCGAGTTGGAAGTCTTTCTGAAGTCATGTATATGTGCTCCCTAAGTTTTATGGGTCCAGTATGAGTTTAAACTGAGTTTTAAATTAGATAACTCGGTTTACTGAGTTATGTTTAGTTAAATTAGTTCCAAATTTTTGTAGAACTAATAGAGAGTTAACAGTGAGTTGGTGTACTATTGAATCCAAAAGTGTCCCTCTAGTTAACTTAATATTCCCTCATCAAAAACTCATGCATGTAGATTCTGAGAAAGACCCAGTTTAGACTAGAGTGTAGGGACAATGTACTATCAGTTGCATGATTTACTAAGTTGTAAATATCATGCATGCAATCAACGAAGGACCTATGTTTGGATTGCGCAATTTTTGAAGCATGAATTCCCTTTAAATATAGGTTCTTCATTATAGGAATTACCCAAGAGATTAAGGGATTGGAAAGTTGTAAAATTGGCTAAGTGTTGGCTAAGAGCTTGCTCGTGAGCTGAGAGAGTTGAGCATACTTGTGCATAATTGTTCTAGTGAGAACAAGCTTTGTATCTTAACTCATATTTATGATATATGCAATATAGATAGTGGGGTTTAGAGTAGTGGCTTTCCCCAGACACATCTTGTGTTATGTGCCATTGATTTATCTTCTTCTTGTTCTTATTGTTTTCATCGATCTATTAGATTCCACTGGTTGAAAGTAGAAGTAGATTCTTGTCCTATTCTTTAGTACATTGCATGAGTTTGTGAATCTATAGGATTTTCTACAGTTTCTATAGAAGTGGGAACTATCACAAGGGGAAAGTCTCTTAGTGTTTCTAGGATGATATGATGCCAAGATCATACACATATATTTTAAGGGTTTGACGATATATAGGGAGGAGCATCCAGATAGGATCCAAGTAATGAATACTCTTTAAAAGGTCAAGGTCCAACACCACGTATAGGCAAAGGATCTAAGCATTTATCATCTATGGGAAGAGTATTATTGACACTGATGGAGAAACGAGGCCCATTGTAAGTGAGTTGGTCAATAGCGACAACACATCTACTAGGAATTTCTTCTCAACCTGTTCAGCTACTACATTCTGGTATACCTCGTGTGGTTTAGATGGTCTTCCATTGCATGCTCATAATAGAATATTGGAAGAGTTGAGTTTAGGAGAACCTAACTTCCTCCAAACATGCATTGACATGATGGGTGTAGATGCACCTTCATCTATGACACAATGATGAATGATAAGGTTATGGATGACAACTGACAACTAGAAATAAACTACAGACAGTAGTCGTGGTTAAAAACTATTTAGATCAAATTTCATTAAGTGGGAATCACTAGGGTCAATCAAACCCAAAGTGTTCAACAATGCTTTGCACTGTGTAGGGAAAGATTGAAGAACCTAAAGACAAGAAATGTCCACAGGCGATTATGCAAAGTAGTTGATGATGCTATATTTTTGAGCAGCCCTAGCATGATGGATATGCATAGTTCATCGAATGGGAATTCTAGGAATTTGTTGCATGGGGTATGAGCATGGGATTTATAGTGGGACATTTGTTTTGGGGATTGAAGCCTCTTTTTTAAGAGGAGGGAGAGATGGTGGGTAGTTTTAATTGTAAGTTTGTAGTGAAACTTGATTTGATGGCATGCAAATATCTTGATAATATGGATCCATAGATTGATATACAAATGGTTCATCTTGTTGTTGGACCATTCCCTAAGACATAAATGGATTATGTAGGACATTAGTTGTGGGTTGCAAATGACCAAAAGGAGTAGTGATTTGATGCTTATTTTCTTCTTCGTGTTGTCATATTTAAGGTAATTGAGGGAAATGGTGGGTATAATGATCCACAGACCCACAAATTTTGCAAGGAAAATTGGTCTTTCATCTTAATGGTCCCTGTCCTCATCCTTGTCCCCAACAATTGTTAGTCATAGGAGGAGTAGGGTCTTTGGTGGTGTTGTTGCTATGAGAAAAACCCTCCAAAATTTTGCATACACTCAAATTTTGGAGTCTGTTGTGGATTTTGTGATTGGTTGTTCCATAGTCACTTCTTGGTAAGCTGATGCTTTTAAGCTCCCTTCTTGGATCATAAGTGTCGAAGTCACTTGCTCGCACGTGATGAGACCACAACAAGTTCATGAGGTAATTCTTTTATGCAAGATTGGAAAAACATAGCACTTAAATCAAGACTATGCATGTCTGATGTCCAATCCATGTCGACAGTCAGTGCACACTGGAAACAAGAGTTTCTCACGTTATAACTGTGTCCATTCATCCATTTCATGAGTTTTTTCAAATTGTCACCTTCATGCACCTTTGTTTTTGTGAGTTTCATTTACATGTTTTCGGTCGCCTCTTTCACTTTATTTCACTCTAATCAACATTATTTTCATGTTATATCTACTCTAACATGTGTTACTTTAACTATTATTCACATATCACAAGAGTCGTTCGCACTTTAGCAATTGGTGTCTTTTTGCATGTTAACTATCGCGCAATGTATGTATGCTCATTTTGATGGTTTAAAGGGGACATATTTGTGTGAATGATTTTTTCTAACCATGTAAACATCATTCTCACTCATTCCCAAAGTTTTAAACACTATCACAAAAGTGTCATCATGGTCATTGCAAAGTGTACCTTTAGTGTCTCACTTGTTGTAAGGTTCTAGCATTGAGGGAAATATGTTGTTGTTCTGGATGATCTATGTTTTTGTGTTGTCAAATTGTTTCAAGTGTGTGATCATAGTCAAGTCATATTGTTGTTCGCAACAATATCTTTGGTCTCACATCTAGCTAAATTTCGAAAAATTCTTGATAACCTAGCTTCATCTAGCCCTCCAGATCTACGCATTTTGAAATTTCAATACTCAAGCCCATAAATGCGCATGTCGCAAACTTAGTGCTCAAGTCCAGAAATTCACATCTTGCAATTTCAATTCTCAAGCCCAGAACTATGCATTTCACAACTTCAATGTTCAAGCCCAATGTTGCCTCTTAGAATTATGCAATCGTTTCTCCCAACCTAGCCCTAGCTTTGCACTCCTGAATCACAAGCCACAAGCTAATTCTCTAAGATTCTAAAATGCATAGTTTCACAATAGCCCAGCCTCCCTCATCTCCTAGAACTATGTAGTATGTTCACTCAATGTCCATCCCTTCAGTTTTCCTCTCTGGCTCCTAGAACTGCGTAGTTTTCTCCCTCAGTCTAGCATAAACTACACACTACGTAGTCTTAAGCCTCAAGCCTTAACCCTAAGCTATTGAAATACACAATTGTGTTGTCACCTGCGCTCATTTTTCCTCCATAACTACGCAACAGGCTGATCCAGTACCTATCCCCTCAGCTTGTCATATTGAGCTCCCAAACTGTGCAGTTTTCTTCCTTAACCCAACCTGAAATATGCATTGCGCAATCTTAAGGCTCAAGCTTAACTCCTAACTTCCTGAGCTACGTAGTTATTAATCCTCTTTCCCATCTTGTCACCTAGTTCTGGCTCAGTCAGTGGATCAATGTGCACCATATTAGACTAGGGGTTTATTAGACTGATGTCATATTATCATGAGTGAATTGTAGATACAAGAACCATGTTATGGAAAGATGATGACAAAGGAGATGGAGAAGGATAACATGATAGAAGACACACATGGAGTTGAAGAGATAAGATGATTGGTAGGTGAGAAGATGAAGGAACATCAAACTCTAACAAAAGATCAAGATCAAGATGACATGGAAGACTACTCATCTTCAAGTCATAAGGAGGAGGAAGAAGAAGAACATGTACCATTTGTTCAAGAAGACACAAATAAAGAAGCAACAAAAAGGAAAGCTTGGCACTGTAACATCATCATGCGGTCTATGTCACAATGTCATCTCATGTCCTATCACAAGTCATCATATGCCACATCATTATTGTGGATTATGTAGTTACCTATTTCAAATGTATTGTAAAGAGGAAGTCCAAAGGACACACATGGAATATGAAGAGTCATGTAAGTTGAAAAGACATAAAAAGTCAAACAATCATGAGGGTAGTCAAAGAGTCACAATGAGGGTGAATGGTTGGAACATTATTACCTGGCAAGCTCTGTCGCAAATAACAAGTTTTGATCTGACCTCGTGCTTTCTAAGGAGTTTAGTGCAGATGGAGACACATCCATGCAAAGCTTCTGAGGTTTTTGGGAAGATGGTATTCATCGAAAAACTAAGAATGTGAATTGGATGAAAGTAGCAATTGTGACAAACATTTTTTCCCACAGGAAAGACCTTCATTTTGTTGTGTAAATTATTCAAGCTCTCATATTTTCTCTTTCACATTACTTTAGATCCATTTTAATTGATCATATATTTGTTATTATAGGCCGAGAATGATTATGGTGGCTACATTGGAAATTCCATTATATGTGACCCTGACCTTCTAGCTAGTTAGTTAGGAGTAGGTCTAGTTGCATTGTAGTTTACCTACACATCCATCTTGCATTCATGTCCTGTAGTATGTCTTATGTTTTCTTGATATGATTTCACATCATGTTTGATTTAGCCATTTTTTTCTTGTCTTCTAGTTTTGTTTCCTTTTTGTTTGTTGTCAAGACTGTGTGTGAATATACTCTATTAGATCAAAGGGAATGTGGAAAAATAGAAAAGGAATTTGTAACACTACAAAATTTGGCTAAATCTCTATCCTTCTTCCTTGTCTTGGTTACATCTTTTGGTTGACGATGTTCCAACGGAAAATATGATCCTTGTGATAAGAAAAGCTTATGACGAACCATGATCCCCATGTCTATTCTAGAAACCTCATGCTTGCACTCACTTTTATGTCTCTATGTTTTCAAGATGATCCAATTAAGTAGAGAAGGATAAGGGAATAATCTAATAGAGAAAACCAATATCAGAGGTTTTATATATGCTTCTGTGAAGGGATTACCTTTCCTGCTCTCAATAAGCCGGGATCTCTCTTCTGCCCATAAATAAATACGTACCGATGCATAGTCCTCTTTAAATAAATAAATAAAGGTGAAATAAGAGAAAGGCTTTTTGCGCAATGAGGTGAATCAAGCAACTCCGTTGGGGTACTGTCCAGGCTCACTGGAAGTAGAGCAATGTTTGTGTTCTTGTAGTGACTCTGCCGGGGTACTATCTAGACCTCCTGGCAGTGGAGAAATACCAGAGCTGAAAAACTATGCTCTGAAAATATAAGGCTTGCGAACTTCATTACCCTATCCTGATTCAAAACATTGTGTGATCATTGATCTTACGTTTATGAAGGGGAATATTTTTATGCACGGGGTAGGTGGGGAAGCCATGGTAATCTGAATGATGAATCAATACTTCCTAAGGATCTATGCCTTGCACAAAATAATTGACTGAGGTAGAAAAGTGAAAGTTCTACTAGTGAGTCGCCAAGTGTTGTCGCTGCGACAAGCACCTTCCAAAATTTTTCATACACTCAAATTTTGGAGCCTACTGTGGATCTTGCGAATGATTGTTTGATAGTAAATTATTGGTCAGCTAATGCTTTTAAGCTCCTTCTTGGATCAGAAGTGTCAAAGTCTCTTGTTCACACATGCTCAGACTGCAACAAGTTCATGAGCGCATTATTTTAAACAAGCTTGGACAAGCATAGCATGTTCCATCATGGATATGCATGTGTGATGTCCAATCCATGTCAAAAGTTAGTGAAAATTGACAACGACAATTTCTCATATTATAGATGCGTTCGTTCTTCTATTTCGGTGAATTTTTGCAAACTGTCGCCTTCAACACCTTTGTTTTCACGAGTGTTGTTATCATGTTTTCAGCTGTTGACTTCACTTTCCTTCACTCTAATTAGTGCCATTTTCATTTTATCTTTTCTTTGGAATGTGTTACTTTTACTTTCGTTCACATATAGCAAGAGTCATTTTCACTTTAGCAATTGGTGTTTTTTCACATGTTAGATGTCACACAATGTATGCATGCTCATTCTGGTGGTTTTAAGGGGCTACATTTGTGTGAATGAGTTTGTCTAACCATGTAAACATAAATCACACTCAGTCCCAAAGTGTTAAACACTCTCACACAAATGTCATCGCGGTAGTCGCAAAGTGTACCTTTACTGTCACACTTGTCGTAAAGTTGTCACAAAGTTGTCACATTGAGGGAAATATGTTGTTAACATGTTCCAAATGATCTAAGTTGTTTTGTTGTAATTTTTTTCAGGTGTGTTATCAATGTCAAGTCATATCACTATTCACAACAATCTCTTCAGTCTCATACTTAGCCAAATTTTGAAAAAATCTTGGCAACCTAACTTCATCCAACCCTCTAGAACTGCGCATTTCCAAATTTTAATGCTCAAGGCTATAACTATGCATTACACAACCTCGGTGCTCAAGCACATAACCTTGCATTTCATAATTTTAGTGATTAAGCCTAGAACTATGCATTTCACAACTTCAATGTTCAAGCTCGACCTTGCCTCCCATAATTGTGCAATCCTTTCTCCCAGCCTAGCCCTAGTTGCGCAATGTGCAATCACAAGCCACAATACCATTCCTCGAGATTTTAAAAATTGTAGTTGTGAAATAGACCAACCTCCCTTATCTCCCATAATCATGCAATGTGTTCATTCATTGTCTATCCCCTCAGTGTGCCTCTTTGGCTCCTAGAACTTCACATTTTTCTCCATTAGTTTAGCCTGAACTACACACTATGCAATCTCAAGGCTCAATCCTCAACCCTAAGCTCTTGAATTGTGCAGTAACTTGGGCTTATATGTCCTTTAGATCTATAAAATAGTCTAATCCAATGCCTATCCCCTCAACCTGTCAGCTTAATAATTTTTCTTCCTTAACCCAACCTAAACTGCACATTATGTAGTATCAAGGCTCAAGCTTCGGCTCAAGCTTCGCCCCTATCTACTTGAGCTACATAATTGCATAGTTACGAAGCCTATTTCCTAGCTTGTCACCTAGTTCTAGCTCAGTTAGTGGATCAACATGCACCATATTAGACTAGGGGTTTATCAGACTGATGTTGTCTTTTCATGAGTGAATTACAGATACAGGAACTATATCATGTTATGGAAATATGATGAAGAAGGAGATGGAGAAGGAGAACCTGCTAGAAGACACATATGGAGTTGAAGAGATAATATGTTCAGAAGGCAAGAAGACGAAGGAACATCGAACTCTAACAGAAGATGAAGATGAAGATCACATGGAAGACTCCTCATCTTCAAGTCATAAGGAGGAGGAAGAAGAACATGTACCATCTGTTCAAGAAGACACAAATATAGAAGCATCAAGCAGGGCAACTTGGCACTGTCACATCATCATGCAGTGCATTTCATAAGTGTCATGCCATGTCTTGGTGTAAGTCATCATATGCCACATCATTATTGTGGATTACGTAATTACCTATTTGAAATGTATTGTAAAGTGGAAATCCAAAGGAAACACAAGGAATATTAATATTCATGTAAGTCAAAAAGTCATAGGAAATCAAATAGTCATGAGGGTAGTGAAAGAGTCACAAGGAGGGTGAAGCATCACCCCTTAGTTACATATACACCCTCATTGTATGAGAAAAGGACTTTTTCACCTTGGCTCCTCCTGCAAGGCATGAGAGAGATAAGCTAGTTCTTTTGAGGAGCAAGGAGTGGCTCCAATGCTCCACTATTGGAGCTAATGGTGTTCATTATATACATGTGTATTGGAAATTTTACTTAATATGAGAAGCCTTATGGAACAACATGTTCTTCATGCATGGATTATGGATATTTGCAAGATTATTCTACAAATGCTTATGATTCATTTTTTCTTTCATCTGTGCTAAAGTAGTTGAACTATTTCGGTTATTTTGGTACTTATCATATTGAGAATGTGTTGTAATTTCTATTATCACTGTCGCATCCTCGTGGACTATTCTATTGGATATTAGACAAATATTTCTCGTTATATTTGTTTCAATGACCCTCACATCTCTGTGGAATATTTCTCTTGATGTTGTATAGACCTTTCTTGTTCATGTGTGTCTCTACTAGGGTGGTACTACTACCTCTCCCTTAGAGGCTCACATTTCCTCCCCTCCACAGTGAAATAAATTTGACACACATATTGTTGAACACTCACTAGGGACACCCCCCTTACTTTTTGAAGGAACCACACATTCCACTCTCTTTCTAATAGTTGTTAGGTAAACTTGACTCAGGATAGAGTCAAAAGTTGACGAGGTTAAATAGTGATGGTTTTGGGGCACATGGTATTGTACACCCATGGTATTATGCCAGTGGTATTATATGTAATGGAGCCTATAAAAGGTTGGAAGGACTTCATTGTAAAGCATGGCCTGGAGGTGAGCGGTGAAGGCTCACTTGGCCGAATTGGGCAGGGTTTTGGCCAAGGATAATGAAATTTCATTATGATTGGGTTTTTCCCCGGATTTGGGGTTTTCCTGGATAAACATGTGTATTTATGTGTTTATGGTTATTGCTGGTAATTCTCAGTAATTATTTATGTTGTGCAGTAAATTCTTAACAATTGGTATCAGAGCCAAGTTGGCTTGAGAAGAACGTATTTTGTTGCCAAGGGTTTGTTTTGGCTTGGTGAATGAAGGGGATATGATTTGTTGCGCTGATGCTATGGATATAGATCAACCAAACAAGAAGCATTTCACGTTATCACGCTCCAGATCCAGATCAAGGCTTCCTGGTGAAGTCACCCCAGGCGAGGGTTTCAAGGATTCATCTCAGAAATTAAAGGTAGTTAAACTTGGCACGAAGGCAACAAAGAAACAAAACAAGGATGCCCACAATTGAGAGAAGATGGGTCAGAATAGCAGCAGCAATAAAAATAAAATAAAATTAATGAAGTCAAAATTATTGCATGTAAATGGGCATATTACTGTAAGACCTGGTAAGGCATGCGTACCCCTCAGTGATCACCGGTAAAGTCTGGGTTAGACTTAGGTGATAGGGGGGATGTCAGGTTAACAATACCCCAAGTAAAAACTTTGAGGGGGGTAAGAGCTAGAGTGAGCGGGATTGTCTCACTTAGCAGGTTTGGCTGGAGTTAGTCAAGGAACCCCAAGTCAAGTTTAAGGGGGAAAATTGTTAGGTAAACTTGACTCAGGATAGAGTCAAAAGTTGACGAGGTTAAATAGTGATGGTTTTGGGGCACATGGTATTGTGCACCCATGGTATTCTGCCCATGGTATTATATGTAATGGAGCGAGCCTATAAAAGGCTGGAAGGACTTCATTGTAATGCAATGGCCTGGAGGTGAGCGGTGAAGGCTCACTTGGCCGGATTGGCCAGGTTTTGGCCAAGGATAATGAAATTTCATTATGATTGGGTTTTTCCCCGGATTTGGGGTTTTCCCGGATAAACATGTGTATTTATGTGTTTATGGTTATTGCTGGTTAATTTTATATTTATTCCTCTCAGTAATTAATTTATGTTCTTGGGTAAATTTCTTAACAGCTTCCTCTTTGCTTGATCTCTTTTAACTTCCATGCCCAAAATATAGTTTGTAGCACCAAGATCTTTCATGTCGAATTTGGAGGACAATTGGGTCTTCGAATCCTAGATAATTTCTTTGTCATTTCCAACAAGCAATATGTCATCCACATACAAGACCAAATAAATAACACGGTCACCAGTTAATTTAAAATACACACAATGATGTTCTTTGCTTCTGGTGAAGCCAAGTTCCCGTATAAATGTATAAAATTTTTGATACCACATCCTTGGTGACTGTTTTAACCCATACAGAGACTTCTTTAACTTGCATACTAGTTCTTTCTTACCCTTCACCGCAGAGCCTTCAGGTTGCTTCATGTAGATTTCCTCTTCCAAATCCCCATGAAGAAATGCTGTCTTCACATCCATCTGTTCTAACTCAAAATCAAAAGTAGCAGCAACAGATAAAAGTAATCTAATAGAAGTTACCTTGGCAACAGGAGAAAAAATATCACCAAAATCAATTCCCGGCACCTGGGAATAACCTTTTGCTACCAACCGGCTTTGTATTTCTCCACCTTCCCTTCTGCATTTGTCTTCTTCTTGAACAACCATTTGCTGC
>APFE030855781.1:1122-15531 GCA_000404065.3 Pinus taeda | reverse complement strand
AGCTTCCTGCAGCTTCTCGATTGCACCCAGTTTTCCATGTTTCATGTTTAAAGAAGGTTATAGGTGACAAGCTCCCAGTTCAAACAATATTGCCAGAACTTGATGATGAAGGAAAAATTATATTGGAACCGGAAGCAGTCACAGAAACAAGAACTCGACAGCTACGAAATCAATCAATTTCGGAGTATCTCATCAAGCGGAAGAACTTATCCATTGAATATTTCACATGGGAGGATGAGAATTTTATATAGAAGCATCCAGAACTACTCAAGCATTGAGGACAACACTTTTTGAAGGAGAGGGGCATGTTAGGTCCCTATAATACTAGTGATTACCCCATTTCTATTGTAGTTGTATCCCCTATTAATATTGTTGTGCCCCTATTGTCCCCATATTGTTATTACTGTGCCCCATAGAATACCTCTATTGTTATTTGTGTGCCTTTATATTATTATTGTTAGGTCGGCTAGGTTGTATTGTGACTCCTGAGACTCCTATATATAGAAAGGAGGTTTCGTCATTTGAATCATCAAAGAATCATTCATTTGTGTAGTGTAAAGGAGGTTGCCCCCTCGAAGAGGATGAATTCTAAGGCGTTTATCTAACTTTTCTATCTGTTTGTGAGCTGGATTCATAACAGGAAGGAACACGAGCTACACATACGGGAGAAGGAAGCACAACAATGACAGGTACATTAGTGGGCACAACAGGTAGAGACAAGTCAAACTGCACCCATATAGGTAATAGACTCATCTGAGCAGCTAGCACAAAGAAAACAAGGTGAGTAGTCACAAGAGTAGTACTTCACTAAAGAGATTGAACGAGAACTAGAGGAGATTGATACAGAGATGGATAAACTAGAGTTAGAGAAAGACATCGACCTCATGCATTACCACCAAGAGGTTGACCCACCAGGTTCATTGGATCCGGAAGCGGAGAAAGTCCCAAGTGACCAATGGGACAGTGAGATCCTTGGAGACAATCCGAAAGAAGAGATGCAAAAAATATCATTTGATGAGTCATATAATAGAGTTGTGCAGTCACTCAGAGTGCCTACTCCAGATGAACACACATCTTTACTGCACAGTTTGAGGAATAAGTTATCATATCTTATGTGCACAAGAATCCAACAACATTGACCAATGCTACTAGAGCATATGACGAATCCACTAGCTCAAGTGTTTGCTTCTTCAAAGTGGAGAATGAGCGAATGGCTAAGGAGTTACGGATTCCAAAAAATGAGGAGAACTAGCTACCACAAGTAAAGTTGAAGAAGGAAATACTGGATGAAGTATCATCCCTTGAGATAGTCATGCAAGCATTATATTCAAGATTTGGTACCATTCATAAGACAGTTGTCCATCTCAATGATTGGAAGGAGCAATGTGCTAGGAGAGCACGTATCTTGTCAAACGTGCATACTATTGTTGACCACATGCAAACATGGACAATGAGATACAAGGGAGCTCCATTACACTTGCACAAGATGATGAAGCCCAGAGTGGTCGAGTTGAAGGCACATATCCAGAGTCACATCCAGAACAATGAAGAACTCCTGCAACTCATCACTAGTTTGTAGGCTTCCCATACATGGGTATTCAGAAGCCTGGATGTTGTTGTGCATGCACATGTGATCCCATCTATTGGGACACTCACTAAGGAAAAGACAAAGGCACATGTCTGACTAGAGCTTGACTCGTACTTTGACGAGTTGATGGGCATATCCACCAACACAGACTTGGTGATTAGTGCATATACCATGCATTAGTATGTCACTAGTCCTGCCTCACTCAAGGCAATGATGAGAATGTTATTAAATGAGTTGGACAGAGAATCTAGATTAGTGTACTCAGATGCAACAAAGGAAAGAGTTCGTTTCCAAAAATATGTCACCACAGAATACACGAACAGCATCGCAGACTACCAAGCTTGTCATCAGTTTTCTACCATTTACCATCATGAGTATGTCGAAGAGTTAGTCGTCCCATAGTTTTCCAAGTCATAGTGATGCCTTGCATGGGTTGCTCAAGCCTATTTTGTCTCACATGGGTACATGTGTGGATTGTATGTAACGTCTTGTCAAGTGGAAGTTCAAGTGTCAATAGCTTATTGTAACAATCATAAAGTAGTTGAAGAGTCATGAGGGTAGATGAATAGTCACAAAGCGGAATGTCAAGGGTAACCCCACCCTTTACTATATAGAGCCCCTCATAGCTCATTGTAGAGGCTTTTGGTCAACCAAGCTTACGATAGGAGTATCTTAGAGAAAGCTTGGAGAGTATTCTAACAAGCCTTGGCTTCTCCATAGTGCAGAGCTAGTACATATCTTTAGAGGAGCAGGCGACAATGACTGTAACGTTTTGCTATCAAGACTAGTGGTCAATCATGGTTGTACTCTATGATTGGAACTTTCACTTCTTAATATAACAGAGCCGACATTTTTCATAAATATTTCGTTATTGTATTTCAGCTATCTCCTTTACTCTAACGATATATGTATATGTTTACTTATGCATGTGTGTATAGACGTTTTTAGTATATGTATTTATGAATCTTACTAAAATGCGATATTGGTTTAACCATCACTTTGGATTGTTATCTTACTTTCTTTCCAGTTTGTGATGTATCTTCACTCATGTGTTCCCTTTCTAGCTGCGTGCTTTCACAGGTTTCGAAGGGGTGCACTCACCTCACTTTCCACGTGTTAGAACCATTCATGAACCTTCCTTGTCTTGTTGCACATGTCACACCCTTGTTACCAACAGAGACATCTTACTTGCCTCTGTGCACAACCGCGGTCTACGCAATACTGTACGACCCATTGCTGGGACTCCTACACCAAACGGTCTGAGGTCTAGTTGGGACTTCTTACCGGGGAGATCCCCTGACATGTTGGCAGGTCTAGCACTGTCAACAGATTCATGCTGTTATGGTTGTAACAATCGTTGTATCTATGTGGACTATTCTACTTGATGTTAGGTAGTTATCTTTCTCTTGTATGCACCTCTACTAGGGTGGTATTATTACCTCTCTCTTATAGGCTCACCTTTCCTCCCTTCACATTAGAAGAACCTGGATACACCTACAACTGAAAATTCACCAAGTACACTTACTATCTTTTCACAAAGGCACATATACCATTCTCTCCCTTCTTGATAGTTAAAGTGAAGGAAAATTTATAACAAACTATGGAAACTAGGCCTATACTATGGATGGGGCTCCTATTCGAAATAGTGTGAGGTCTAATTGCAACTTCATATCAGGGAGACCCCCTTGGTTGATGGATTTCTAGCACCGTCAAAAAAATGGCGCTAAAAGAAGAGCCAATCAACAAGTTGTGCCCGTTGAATGTATTTTGAATCTCTCATACTGAATGGCTCATCCTAAAATCATACTCTCAGGGTTCTTTTCTAACCTATCCCCTCATGCACTTTCAATCCACGATGAGCCTATTTATCACTTGTCCCAATTGAAGTTTGATGGTGATGATGGAAGGTCCATAACCGAGCACATTTTTAACTTTCTTAAATTTTGTGGATGTGATGAAATTGATAATGAAGATGTGGCTTGTATCCTCTTTTGCCTCACCCTTGAAGGTTAATTCATCTGATGGTGTCATACCTTACCATTTGCTTCAATCTATTATTTTCATCATTTCCTCCATGAGGTTCATCAAGCTTTATATAGGTACGATTACCGAGATGTTCTTAAAATAATTAATGAGTTAAGAATGAAGCCTAATGAATCAGTTGAGGATTTATCTTATTGATTTCTTCACCTCTGTTGTGAATTTCTTGAAGAAGATACATATTGGGATTTCTTGAAACAAAAGTTTCAATGTTTGGTTCACATTTCTTTGCATGATGTAACCTGAACCCCCTGATGTTTCTACTTCTCCAACTCTTGTGAATCATGGGAAACCTCTAATTTCAGAGGAGGGATTTACTACTCCTTTTGTTCCTTTCCCTCCTCCTTTTATTGTTCTGAAGAAGGTTCCTCCATGCGATGATAATAAATTTAGAAAATCAACAAATCAAATTCCTAATCCATCTCTTCATCATCTTTTCACTTTCCATGATTCATATATAATGGAAGAAACCTCAGAATGGCTCATGGAGCCTAGGGCGAAGGCTAATTATTTCATTTGTCAAGGATAATGATATTAGCACTCTAAACAGGAATATTTAATATGGTACCACTGAAAGTGTCACTTGTTCCAGGGACACCTATCATCTATATGTTATGACTTTATGTATCATGATCTGGTCGATCAATCTGCTCCACCAACTAGCTCTCCATGCTCTATTGATTTTCAAGTTATTCGCTCAAATTGTGATCAATTGTAAGGAAATCACATTACACTAGTCGAGGAGGTGGAAAGTGAAGAGGCTTTTGATCTCTCTTCCCTTTTTCAAACTCCTCCCATGTCAAGATAATGCGCGTCCATTCTTAGATGATTTTTAATATGCTAATCTTGGTAGTGGATCAAATGCAATCAATTATTTCAGTCAATCCGTAGCCTAGGGAAATAATCATCTTGATGATGGTGAATTTGTTGATGTATGTGATGATGAATTCCCAAGTGCAACAACTTATCTTTTAGTTTCTCATGGAGATTTAAATTTTTAGGTTTTAACCCCGTACAAAAATTACCTGCATACAAATTCTAAAACACAGAAAATAAACAATGCAAGAGCATAACACATAAAACACATATACACAAATATTTTTCCCTAGATCCCAAAACTGGCACTACCAGCCTGATTTTTCATATTTTCCTTTCAATGTTACAATACATATATATACATTCCAAAGCATCCAATACCATGGATCGAAGACCATCACGCCCAAAACCATGTGCGAAAATCATGCAAAAAACCATAGGTAGGTATGCGCACCTAATATAGGGTCCCAAAAAAAAAAATCCATGGAGTGCTGCCCTGGACCCCATAAAGGGGGGCTACTTGCCCCCCTGAAACCCCCTAGATAGTGAGGGATGCCACCCCCCATTACGCAATCGGCGCAACGAAGGGGGGTTCTGCCCCCCCTTTAACCCCCCAATTAACTAGGGTAGCTAGTTGTGGAAAGAATATAACACAACCCAACATTCTCCCACTTGTTGTTTTCTTTCCATAGGGGGCCATAGGAGAGCTTAGTCATTTATCTAGCCCATTGTTTCTCTACACCAAGAGAACTTCTCAGAGCTCACATATTTTGTCAATGCATCTGCAATATTCTTCAAAGTGTCCACCTTTACTAGCAACACCTTTTTGTCTTCTATCATATTCCTCACAAAGTGATACTGAACATCAATGTGCTTTGTATTTGAATGATAAGAAGGGTTATTTTCCAAGAAAATTGCGCTTTGGTTGTCACAGTCTATTCTTACAGATCGTTGTACTAACCCGATACTTGAACACAATCTCTGCAACCAAACTGTTTCCTTGCTTGCATGAGTGACTGCCATGTATTCTACCTTTATAGTTGATAGTGCCACTACAGGTTGTTTCTTACTCATCCAATTGACTGCATCTCCAAATAGCTTAAACGCATACCCACTTGTAGATCTTCTTTGATCCAAATCTCCAGCCCAGTATGCATCAACAAAGCCACGAATATCCAAGACTCTGTCCAATCCTGGTCTTCCTTGGTAGAACAAACCATAATCACTAGTGCCATGCAAATACCTAAAAACCCACTTCACTACTATCCAATGCTCTTTCCCTATTTTTGACATAAACTTGCTCAATACTCCCACTGCATGTGCAATGTCTGGTCTATTAAATACCATCATATACATCAAACTACTGACTGCACTTGCATATGGAACATGGGACATGTCCTCTTCCTCCTCTTGTGTCATGGGACACTGGTCGGAAAATAACTTTACACCTACAGGAATAGGAACCTTCACCGGTTTACTATCCTGCATATTAAAGCTCTACGGTATTGTCTCGACATACTTCCTCTAGTTTAACCAGAGCTTCCTCTTTGCCCAATCTCTTTTAATTTTCATGGCCAAAATATATTTTGCAGCACCAAGATCTTTCATGTCAAATTTGGAGGATAATTGGGTCTTCAAATCGTCGATAATTTCTTTGTCATTTCCAACCAACAACATATCATCCACATAGAAGACCAGATAAATAACACGGTCCCCAATTAATTTAAAATACACACAATGTCCTGCTTTGCTTCTATGAAGCCAAGTCCCCATATAAACGTATCAAATTTCTAATACCACATTCTTGGTGACTATTTTAACCCATACAAATACTTCTTTAACTTGCATACAAGTTCTTTCTTACCCTTCACCACAAAGCGTTCAGGTTGCTTCATGTAGATATCCACTTCCAGATCCCCATGAAGAAATGTCATCTTCACATCCATCTATTCTACCTCAAAATCAAAACTAACATCAATAGATAAAAGTAATCTAATAGAAGCTACCTTGGCAACAGGAGAAAAAATATCACCAAAATCAATTCCCAACACTTGGGAATAACCTTTTGCTACCAACCGAGATTTTTATTTCTCCACCTTTCCTTCTGCATTTGTCTTCTTCTTGAACACCCATTTGCTGCCAATGGGTTGCCTTCTAGGTGACAACTCCATAAGATCCCAAGCCTCATTTTTGTGCAAAGATGCCATTTCATCAACCATGGCCTCTTTCTAGAGTTTTCCATCCTCTGAATCTGCTGCTTCCTTCACAGTTCCAGGATCATCATCAGTAATAGATAAAGAAAATTTTGAACAGAAAGCAGATGGACTATACCTTTCTGGCTGCCTTATTTCTCGAACTGATCTTCTCACAACCGTAGTTTGTGGCTCTTCATCTTCCGATTCCTCTTTTGTTGTAGAGTCCGATTCTTCATCCTGAAGCTCAAACTCTATATTCTTAGGTTCCTTTGGTTGGTCTTCATGTTTAGTAACATATTTTATCTCTCTGAACACCACATCTTAGTTGTACACCAGCTTCCTTGTTACCAGGTTCCAAAGCTTATAACCCTTTAAGCCATCCTTATACCCAATAAAGATGCACTTTTCATATTTACTCTCCAACTTGGTTCTTTTCTCCTTTGGAACATGTACATATGCATCACATACAAACACCCTTAGATGTGAAAGAGAGGGTTTCTTACCAGTCCATACCTCTTGTGGAGTCTTCTCCTCCAACGCTGATGAAGGTGATATGTTGACCAGGTAACATGCTGTCTGCACCGCCTCTGCCCATAATTCATGTTGTAACTTGGCACCACTAAGCATGATTCTTGTCCTTTCCATCAATGTCTTGTTCATTATTTCTACAACTCCATTTTTATCAGGTGTGTATGGAGTAGTCTTATGTCGTGGTATACCACACTCCTTATAGAATTCTTCAAATTCCTTGTTGCAAAATTCTCCACCGTTACTTGTCCTCAACACCTTTATCTTCTTATTTGTCTGGTTTTCCACCAGAGCCTTAAATTCTTTAAACTTGTCAAAGACTTCACATTTCTTCTTAAGGAAATATATCCATGTATTCCTTGAGAAGTCATCTATAAATGATACATAGTACATAGAATTACCTAGTGATGGAACCTTCACAGGTCCAAACACATCACTGTGTACAAGCTCTAATATTTGTTTCACCCTCTTACCACTAGAGGGGAAACTCACCCGATTCTGCTTCCCATATACAAAGTTTTCACAAAAATAAAAATCGAGAGAGCTATTAGTCATACCTTCTACCATACCTTTACCATGAAGTATTAGAAGGCCTTTCTCTCCAATATGTCAAAGCCTTTGATGCCATAGCATGGTATTTTCTCTAGAGACCACTAGATTTTATGCTCCACTTTCAAGAACCACAAAACTGTTGCACCCATCAATAATAGTGCTACCTTGCCGCTTGTAGAGAGTTCCAATTTGAACTCCCCGCATTAATACCAGTGCTCCCCGAACCATCTTGCAGGTATCTTTCTCAAACACTGCTTTTACACCTGTATCATCCAACTTGCTTACAGAAATCAGATTTCTGGCTAATGCAGGATTATGTAGAACACCCGGAAGTGTTCTAATCCTTCCACCTTGTAACCTCAACTTGAATTTTCCGTGACCAACGATTCTAGCCTTCCTATCATCCCCCAAGAAGATATCACCACCATCATATTTCTCATACTCGCAGAACCACTCTCTATGTGGAGTGAAGTGAGAGGATGCACCTGAGTCAATCAACCACACCTCATGATCTACATGTGTACCTGAAGAAGCCAAGTACACATCCCCACCTTCATCTGAGGTGGTTTTCACTTATGGAGAAGGGTCATCAGCAGATCCCTTTCCTTTGTTAGGAGCCTTAGATTTACAATCCCTTTTGTAGTGCCCTTCCTTTCCGCATTTCTAGCACACCAAATTTATAGGTTTTCCTAGAGGTTTAGATATCCCTCTAGATTTATATCTCCCACTCGATGACTTATTTTTGTTTCTGTTCTAGGAACGTCCTCGTACAGACAAGGCATCACCATTCTAGCTCTCCATATTTTTCTGCAATAGGTAGCTATGGAACTACCTTGCAGTTTGATGAAATAGTCTCATCCTTACTGATAGAGGAGATGAGATAATAACTAGACTATCCCACAAATCTGGTAGAGAACACAACAAACTAATGCACTTATCTTCATCTAAAATTTTAATATCAACAAATAATAACTGACTTACGACAATATTAAATGCGTTCATATGCTCTGTCACTGAGTCTCCATCTACCATCCTAGCTTTTTCCATAGGAACATTTTATTCACCAAAGACTTAGATTGTAACAAAGTCGCTAACTTTTCCCACAAAAAATTCGCTGTAGCTTCCACTGATACATTCGGAAATACTGAATCTAAGATTGCCTTCCAATTTAACTTCTTCCATTCTTCATCGGACACTCCCGTTGGTTTAGTACCCATATCTACTGTGATCCACTGATATTTATCCACCAACAGATCCTCCATATTGAGTTTCCACAACCCAAAACTCTGACCATTAAATTTCTTGATCTCTATCCTTCCACTGCTTGCCATCTTCTTTCACCACCAGAATCGATCCCGTAGATCTCCCACTAAACAAGGTCTACAATAGGCCCGAGTGAAACCCCTAAGCAACAAGGTCGTCCCCTTGAAGCCAAAACAACTCTAATACCAAATGTAGGTTTTAGCCGCGTACAAAAATTACCTGCATATGAATTCTAAAACACAGAAAATAAACAATGTGAGAGCATAACACATAAAACACGTATACAAAGAGATTTTTCCCTGCATACCAAAACCGGGACTACTAGCTTGATTTTTCATTATTTTCCTTTCAATGTTACAATAGATATATAATATATAATATATACTATAAATATATAATATAATATATATAATAGATATATAAATAATATATATATCTATAATCTATATCTATACTATATCATATCGTATAGTCTAATCTATATCTATATCGTATACTATATATATAATATATATAAAGATAGGTTTTAAGCAGTCGTACAAAATTAACCTGCATATGAATCTAAAAACCAGAAAAAACAATTGTGAGAGAATAACACATAAAACACAATACAGAAGAGATTTTCTCTGCATACCAAAACGGGACTACTAGCTTGATTCAGATTTCCTTTCAATGTTACAAATATATATAATAATATATATAAGATATATATAATATACATTCGAAGCATCAAATACCAAGGAGCTGAAAACCATCAGCCAAAACCATGGAGAAAAACATGCAACAAAACACAAGGTAGGTCCACCCACCAAATATAGCCCAAAAAAAATTCCTTGGGGCAACAGTCTTGACCGCCGCGTAGAGGGGTGCTACCCGCCCCCCTCAAAACCACTGGATAGGGCAAGCTGCTTCCCCCCCCACCCTGTTGTGCAATTGGTGCAACAAAGGTAGGGCTCCACCCCCCTCTAACCTCCCGGTTAACTAGGATAGCTAGTCATGGAAATAATATAACACAACCCAACATAATTTAGATCCAAAATATTATTTGGTCAGAGAAGATGTTCTTATCGAAACTTCCTCTTCATCTCACTATTGTTTACACTCTACTATTTGTGATGCGTGTACATGCGATGAAGATACTCCATCCTCTTCAAGCTCTTCATCGGATGAGTTCACTTCTCAATTAACACAAGGTGGTGAGATTATCCATGATGAAAATGAAAACAATCAAATCATTGAGTTCTCTTTCAATCCCTCATCATCTCCTCTTTCATGAAGAAAACTATTCAAATTAGCTTACTCATAAAATCTGTCTGATTCGTATCTCTTCATATTTGTGATTAGATGAATCTTTAAACTTGAGTAATATTGCTGTTGAAGTTGAAAAATTTGGTCAAATCAACGACAAAGATGGTTTCCATCTAGTCACAAATGGTGTTATTGAAACTAGTGGTATAAGTTATCATCACCCCATGCACAATTTGCTTCAATCTTCAAGATGTGATTTTACAATATTTACAAGTTCCGGGACTTGTCAGCAAGTGGAGGCACCTTAATTTTCGTCGATGGTTATGTTAGGATATTGTTACTTTGGTAAGCCCCCCGAACTAAGTCAAACCTGGTTTCTCCCACACAATCATTTTCTTTGCATGGTTTCACTTGTAAATTTATTTTGAAATATGTTTGGTATTTTGGATGTAATTTTTCAAGTTTCAAGATTTTTTTTTTTAGTAAAGACTACTTAAGTAACCACGGGGGATTCGAACTAGTGACCTATTGTAAGGAGTGCCTTAATAGAACACCCATTCATCATCAATCCAAAGCCTAGGGCAAGTTTTCAAGATTTTACTTCTCATCAGATTCAAGAATATTCTTTAGTTGATTTATCTTCATGCAACTATTTTGCATCAAACTCGAGTTTGGAATGGGTACCATTCATAAATTCATGGAACTATGAAGTTGGCCACCTCAAAGATCATCATTGGCTGAAGGTATCATATCTCTCAGATTTATTTCATCGTGAGCAGTACTTCATTTTTGTTGTGAACATCATATCGCGAATATTGTTCTTGATCACACCTCAAATCCTCTTGAGTGCATATGAATGCATGATTTATGGTGCGAACCAAATTCTTCTTCATTCACTGCATTCTTACTAGTCTCATGTATTTGATGTACTCGCATTCCTTTTCACTTCTTTTGATGATTACGATGCTAGTGCAATGTGTTACCAATTACAAAGAAATAGTTTATTACATTCATCACGTGAAGAAGATGATTCAATTATTCATAGAATTTGTGAAGATGTTCGAACTAATATATCTTTGCTATTTTCTAAATGAGAATATCATGCCAAAAATGGTCCATTTAATCATGATATTAGCTGTCATGAATTTTATCATTTTCCCACCAGTATATTCAATGACACTTTTTTATATCCTTTGGCCTTCATGGCTCAACATATCATTATTTGGATACTTCTCGAGCAGTTGAGGAACCTTATCCTTTGTTGATGGTTATGTCAGGTCCTCACTGTCTTGGCATTCCTATTGAATGTGCCTATTGAATGTGATCATATTTTTTCCCTGATGAGATTATCAGCCTGATCCCGCACTTTTAATTGAATATTCGTTGTTTCAAAGTTTTCAAGGTTTTCAAGAGGATTTCTTTGAATTTCATGATCCAATCATCAAATGATTAGTGTAATATTACTTGGAAAGATCTATTGCAATAACATGTTTTATCCTTTTCTCATGCTTGCTAAGAAGGATGACACAGAGGAACGTGCATTCACAAGATGTTTTCAAGGTTTTTTTTATTATGGTTTTCGACAAAAAGGTAAGAATGAAAACTATGAAATTTCGTCAATCTATTATATTTTCTCTTGTACCTTAATTTATATCAGTTTTAATTGATCATATCTTTGTGATTGTAGGTCGGGAACAACTACAATGCCTTCAATGGAAATTTCATTACATGTGACTCGGATCTTCTAGTCGTTAGGATAGGATTAGGATTAGTTGCATTATAGTTTCCCATTCCTCGCACTCATTCTGCGCTTATTCTCTTTAGCCTTTCTTGTCTTTTCTTACTTATGTCTTGCACCATGTTTGGTTTAGCCTCCTTTTCCTTGTAGTTTGGTTTCACTCTATTCTTATGTTGTGTATTTTCCTTTTGTCATGTCGATAAGGATCTGAACAAATGGTATCCTATTTGGGATCGAAATAAAATCTAGAAAAATAGAAAAGGACTTTGTGACATTGCAACATTTGGATAAATCCCTGTCCTTCTTCCCTATCTTGGTTACACCTTTTGTTCGATGATGTTATGATGGAAAATATGATGCTTGCATTAGGAAATCCTTGTGTTGAACAATGATCTTCATGTCTATTATGAAAAACATCATGCCTACACTCAGGTTGTTATGTTTTGTTGTTTTCAGGCTGATCCAATCAAGTAGAGAAGGACAAGGGGAAAATCTAAATGAGCGAACCTAAATCATAGGTCTTAATTATATGCTTCTATGAAGGAATAACCTCTCAATATCTCAATAAGTCAGGATCCCTCTTCTTCCCATAAAATGAACAAGTTCCTATGCACAGTCCTATTTAAATATATAAATAAAGGTGAAAGAAGAGAAAGTATTCATGCGTAGAAAGGTGAAGCAAGCAACTCTGTTGGGGTATTGTCTAGGCTCGCTGGAAGCAGATAATTTTTTGTGTTCCTGTAGTGACTTTTCCAAGGTACTTTATAGGACTGCTAGCAGTAGAGAAACACCAGAGATGAAAAAACAATACTATGGAAATAATAAATGTCACAAGCTTCATTACCCTATCCTATTTTGTAACATTGTGTGATCATTGATCTTATGGTTGTGTTTAACCAAGTAAAGGAATGAAGGGAACTATTTTTATGCATGGGTAAAGTGGGGAAGCTAGGAAAATATGAACGATCAATCAATAATCCATGAAGAAATGCACCCTGCAAGAAATAATTGACCAAGGCAGTAAAGTTGGAGCTCTACCAGTGTGTCCCCAAGTGTTGTCTAACTAGCTAAAATTATTCTTAGAGCTACCTTTTGGATTGTAAGTGTCAATTTTAGGCCCCTATACTACTAGTGTAACCCCTTATTATTATTAGTACAACCCCCTTATTATATTGTTGTACCCATGTAGTCCCCATATTGCTATTATTATGCCCCATAGAAGCCCACTATTGTTATTATTGTGCCCTTACATTATTATTGTTATGTTAGCTCTGATTATATTATGACCCCTTAGACTCCTATATATAGAAAGGAGGTATTGTCATTTGTATGATTGAAGAATTGTTTCCATAAATGCAGTAGAAATTGTACTGGCTTTAAATGGTTGAGATAATGCACAAAAGTGTGCATACTTTGTAAGTCTGTCAACTACCACCACGTTGACACTCTTACCTTCAGATTTGGGTAAACCTATGATAAAATCCATTGAAACCTCCTCCTGATGTTGACTTGGAATGGATAAAGGTTGTAGTAGACCCGGGGTCTTAATTGTTTCAACTTTATTTTGTTGGCAAACCAAACATTATGCCACGAACTTTTGAATATCAGATTTAAGGTTGTCCCAAAAAAATTCCTTCTTAACCCTGTGGTAAGTCTTTAAAAATCTTGAGTGCCCTCCTAAGGGAGAGGCATGCAATTCCATAAGAATCTTTTGCTTGAGTTGGGAATTCTTACATAGGTATAAATGACCTTTGTACCATAATGAATCATTTTTCTAGCTAAATGTATTAGATGCATAGTCGAAGTCACCTACTCACACATGCCCGATCTGTAATGAATTCATGAGCACATAATATATCAATATAGTGTTTGCACTATGTTCAATCCATGTCAATAGTGAATCCACACTGATGTTGACAGTTTCTCACTTATAGCTGTGTTTATACTTCTATTTCGGTGAGTATTGTAAATTGTCGCTTTTGCACACTCTTTATTTAATAAGTGTCATTTTAATGCTTTTGAATGTTTATTTTTCTTTCTCTCAATTTAATTACTATCATTTTCATTTTATCTTCACTCTGTCATGTGTTTCTTTCACTATTGCTCGCACATAGCAAGTGTCATTTGAACTTTTCTTCTCATGTCACAAATGTCATCTTTTGGCAAGGGAACTGTTGCTTATCACATAAAATCCAATTATGGATTGTTTAAATGGGGAGTATTTATGATAATGATTTTTTCTCATCATGTATAAATGTTTCACACTCATTTCCAATGTTTTAAGCATTATTGCACAAGTGTCACAACTTTCATCGCAAAGTTTATCTTTCGCATCACACTTGGTAGGAATGTTATGAAACCAGCTCACAAAAAGATAGAAAATATAGATCAACGCCTTATAATTCAACCTCTTCGAGGGGGAAACCTCCTTTACATTACAC
>APFE030855763.1:0-14428 GCA_000404065.3 Pinus taeda | reverse complement strand
CTCCATCATTAATTGATTTATATTCCTTAAACCATTCTTTATGGATACACATGTGGTTTGATGCACCAGAATCTAACAACCAATGTTGACCATGATTTGACACATTAACTGATAATACTTCATCAATCATACCTGAACCAGATGTCGAACCTGTATCTATCGTATTCGCCTCCTTTTTCTCTGTCGAAGACTCTGCTTTTGAAGTTTGTTGTTGCCGCTTCGAGCAGTCCTTCTTTAAATGCCCTGATTTGCCACAAAACCAACACTTTAACTTACTCTTCTTCCCTTTCGACTTTGAACGTGAGTCGCTCGGCTTCGTGGGGCGTCTTTCTTTCGAACGACCTCTAACCATCATAGCTTCTGATGTAGAGGTTTCGAAATGCGACTTCTTCCTTGTTTCTTCCGATAATAAGGATGCAACTACATCATCAAACTCAATAGTTTCTGATGAACTAAGACTTATAGAAGTAACAAAATGATCCCATGACTCAGGCAACGAGCACAATAAAGTAATAGCTTTATCCTTCGATGGAATTTTTACTTCTATACTTTGTAATTGCACAAGAAGAGTATTAAAAGCATTTAAATGATCAGCAATTGATGTACCTTCCTTCATTCGCAAACTGTGCAATTGTCACTTCAGGAGAATCTTGTTGGTTAAGTATTTGGTCAGGTACAGTTTCTCCAGTTTCGTCCACAAACCAGCAGCTGTTGTCTCCGACACAATATTAAACAGGACATCATCAGCTAGACACACTCGAATAGCACTAATCGCTCTTTCATCCATCTCGGCCCACTCACTATCTGTGATGTTGTAAGGTTGTTTGGCCTTTCCCAACAACGCCTTTGCCACGCCATGTTGGACAAGTAAATCATGCATTTTTACCTTCCAGATCTCAAAATTATTCTTGCCATTAAATTTCTCAATTTCAACCGGGCACTTTGAGTTTTCGCCATTTTGTATCAAAAAAGCACAATAATCTCCAATACCAACGTTTAAATACCAGCAATTAAAAAAAAAAAAATTGCATATGCCTTTAAAAAAAAATCTGCCTTTTGCACTTCACACAAAAAAAATTATTGTTTGCACTTCACACAAAAAAAAATTCTTGTTTGAAGTAACTGAGGTAGCGTAGGTCTTACGCTCTTCACTCCGCAGCTATAATTATACCTATAATGCTATACACATTGTATATACTTCATATACTGATCTCGATTCCTGTGCCATCCAATTGTTCTGAATTGATTGAGATAAATGAATTTCAAAGCCAAATATGCAGGTTGTGTTCACGAGTGGATCTCCAACCAATTTGTTTTTTATTTGATATATCTATAGATATATATACGTGTTGTATCTTTTATTGGGAATCGGATTTATTCTCTTTATAGCATCAAGCACGACAGCCTTGGCAGGCCAACTGTGAATTACGGGTATCGTGGAGTATTGTATTATGATGTAAGTAAATGCAGGCGCTAAGTGGACCACTGAAATTGGGCAGTGGGAATTGCTCCCTGAGTGCTCCAGCGTAGTGCTCCAGCATAGCCAGTGCTCCACCATGAGCTTTGATACCAATTGTTGGTCCGAGATGCACAGCTAAATCAATTAAACACACAACAGAATATCAATCACATATGACACAGTATTTAACGTGGTTCACGCAACCAATGTGGGCTAAGTCCACCAAACGTAGGCATCAGGAATTTATTAATCAAACAGGAGATTACATAATGAAAACCTTATAAAACTCTCACCCTCTTAGCAAACCATCCGAATGGTTGCCTGTTATATAGCATAGAGAATCTAACAACCTCATTAACTCACTCACATCAAATATAGGAGTCATTAACGCCCTCCCAACATCCTGGAGCTAACGTAGGAACTCAATTTCTATTGTTGTCATCAATTGAGATTTTTCCTATTTTGCTCCAAACAGAAAATCTCAACATAGTTTTCAACAGCATCCACAAAGCTCGAAACAAATTGTGCGACCCTAATAATCTCAACAATGTTAATCCCTTGGGTCTCTTGAAAGATACCCCTAAAGTGATTCACCCCCATATTAGTAAGCCTATCAAAATTTGATACCTCACACCCCTCCTCATCGAGCGTCCCGGTGATAGTGCTTTGTAATTTCCTACCTTTAGCATGGCATGGAAAAATTTTGTGTTTTCATTGACATTGTCCAACTAAATGACCCTACTTTTGAGCCTCCATGTCTATTCCTTCTACACTAAGATATCCTTCTCCGTGGATGCAAGTTTGTGATAAGAATAATGCGGCTCCAATGACTGAAAACCTTCAACCTCCAACTTAGAAAAAAGCCTATATCTTTTTTTCAACATCGAATAGATCTTCTTCCTCCCTTCCTCTCATACACACCACCCAATCTTTAACCACACCTTTGATATGTTTAAGTTTGCGGGCAAATTATCCTACAACATATACACCTATACAAGTATAAAGATTAGAACTGTGGTTAACCAGCTTTTAAAAAGCCTCATCATTTAACCAATGAGCATTCAATTTAAAAGGAATCATCTACAGAGGGAGAGGATTTACCCGGACGTCAAAAGTTGCTATCCTAGCAAAAAAAAATCACAAAATGTTGTAGAGGTAGTGTTTGAATCATGTTTTTGATGATGGAAATGGACTCTACGCCATCCAAAACTTCTATAGCACCAAAAATCTTGAAGTTTCACAACTATAATTGGATTTACAAAAACAAATCTTGAAGCTTGAGAGCTATAACTTGGATTTACAGAACCCAACCAGATTCTCAGGACATAAAAACAATCTAGTTAAACTACAACAATAATTACAAAGTGGTGGAGTACCAAGAATTGATGAATAAAAGACAAATATTGCAATCTAATTTCATCCATAAAAAATTTATCAAGCCTCTGGAAAACTTGATCCTCCCACAATCTTTGGTTCAATTAGAAGACAGGTATTGAGTTTATGAGAAAAATATTTCGAAAATGCATCCATCCTCGCTTAACCATGACTATGTTTAAATCAAATTTTTTGATCGTAAAAATAAATTTAGTACCATCCAAAAAAACCCTCCAGCACCTAAAATCTTCGAGTTCCATAGCTTTAATACACGTTTTCCAAAATTTCTCCCAACTTTTTGAAAAAAATTCAACTATTTTCGGACAAAATCTTAACTTCGTTACATTTATCCCTCCCTGACTATATTTAAATTGATACCTGGTGGGCATGAATTTTAAGAAAAACTTGAAAACTTTACACCTGGTGGCGATGAATTTTAAGTAAAACTTGAATTTTAAATTTGACCAATTTTGGCAGCTTCGGGGAATCCCAATCGACGGATGCTTCCCGGAAGCCGGGCTCATACGATCTGCTCGCGGTCCTTTTGGTAAGGCGTCATGACCAAATAACGCTGTCAATGTACAGTTGTACGGTCAGATGATATGGTCAGTGCCTACAACACGCGGATGAACTGGTCGGCGTTTCCTTCGTCATTACACGAAATACCGTGTTGAATAAGAAACTCGAATCCCTCATTCCCCGAAGCTGACTCGCGGCAATATCTATATATATTATATCATGCTCTCTGCTCCTCTTCACAACAACTCTCTCTCAATTATCTTCTTCGACAAACCTCTTCATTTTATTTCTGAGGAAGGGAAAAGATCGGCTCCATACACTTTCTGTGACACAGATTTGCACTAGTATCTTTTGAGAACGGCTGCTTTTGAAAATATGGGTGGATTCAATACGCTTCTCTGCGCTCTTTTGGTGCTGGCATTGATAAACTCAGCCTCTCCCGCACGGGCACCAGCCCCGTCCCCCATTGCAGCAGCTCCCAAGGCGTCGCCGGTTCAATCCCCAGCAGCGCCATCGCTGGCTTCGCCCGCTCCTGCGACTTCCCCAACTGTTTCTTCTCCCGCCTCTGCTCCTTCTAAAGCGGCCACCCCGCCAAGCTCAGCCTCCTCTCCCACTTCTCAAACTCTAGCATCTAGCCCTTTGCCTCAAGGCCCCGACACCGCTTCGCCACCGAACGCCAGCAGTGGGGCTGTTTCTACCGCCAGTTTGAAGAAGATGGGTATCTTTGGTGCCGCCTTTCTCGGAGCGGCCACCTTGCTTCTTTAAGCTGCCTCCATACATTATCATCTACATGTCAAACAGATACGATGTGAAACGAAGTGATACAGATGTATGGAGGTGGGCTTCATTCATGTCATTTCGACTTACGGCTGCTGATTGTTATTGTTTGGGAGCAATATTCTTTTTTCTGTTTCATATAGAGTGGATAAACCCCATATTCGTTGGGCATTCCTTATTGTATAATTTCTGAATATGGTAAAAGTTTTTTAATATAGAATTATGATTCTTTATTTCGTTCAGCGTCAAACTCGGCTCTGCGCGGTTATAATTTAGGGTTTTGTGGATCATTCATATAAATCACTGCATCGCATCCTATTTGAAGATTTTCATGTAGAATAAAATCTTTATGATTGGAAGATTTTCATGTATGGTTAATGTGAAATGCAATAGCGTATTAAGAAATAAGGATGGGGTTATGTGTTAATGAAATCGTGAGAGCATCTCGATGATAAAAATCGCAAAACTAACACTGGATCTCAAACATTGGCGCATCCATTGGAACCCTAACAAATCATCAAAAATGTAAATCTAGGCTGTTCAGGAATTACAGATTTATAAATTGAGGGCTGTTGTTCCATTAAAGTTAAGACGATGCTATTTAGATTTAGAAATGGATGGATTTTCGCTACAGTAATCACAATGACAAATGGCTTGTCGCTAATCACAATGTCAAATTTTCCCTGCGATAACCAGCTCCTTCATAATTAATTTGTTAATTGAATGGCACTAAGAATTTGGGTTCTTGTGTATTAGTAAGGAAAACATTGTCCGCTCACTGTTAATCTGATTTTGATTTTGAATTTATTATAGTGTAGTGAAAGGCCTTGGCATTAAGGCATACATATTTTACCCCTATTGTCGCTAATCACAATGTCAAATTTTCCCTGTAATAACCAGCTCCTTCATAATTAATTTGTTAATTGAATGGCACTAAGAATTTGGGTTCTTGTGTATTAGTAAGGAAAACATTGTCTGCTCACTGTTAATCTGATTTTGATTTTGAATTTATTATAGTGTAGTGAAAGGCCTTGGCATTAAGGCATACATATTTTACCCTTATTGTTTTATTCCACTGCATTGAGAGGCCTTGGTATGAAGGCATACATACCCTTTTGGTTTTGTACAGAAACACATGCTTTTAAAAATATAAAAATAAATAAAATTTATTAAAAACTTCTTTTAACTATTAGGCCCACTCAATTTGTATAGTAATGTAAAGTGAGAAATGTAAGTTTAAAAATATAAAATTAATAAAATTTATTTAAAAAATAATTAAATTAGATATCATTTTGAGATTCAACTAGGTTAAGTAACTTATTTATGTATGACAATTTCCATGAGAGGTAGTTGTAAGTGACTAATTTCACATGATTTTTCAATAGTTCACTTAGCACTCATTGCATCACGATGCAATGAGTCAAAAATCATGTGAAATGAATGACTTACTTAACATAGTTGAATCCCAAAATGATAATGCACTATGAAACCCCTCAATACAACAATTTGTTAAATTAATTAAAAAAAGTAATGTAATTTAAAAATATATGAAATTAATAAAAAAGAATATAGTTTTTAATAGTTTTGTGGAGGTAAAGAACTATGTTGTGTCCAATATCCATCCAAAGGTATCTTACACTACTAGCTTGTAATTCTAAGTGGCTTGATTTTTATTAATTAATAATAATGAGTCAATCTACATTTAAAGGTAACAACGAATGATGATTGTCTTAGGGATTGATGAGGGATTGATGAGGGAGAGATAGAGAGAGTGTGTATGCTTTGGGGTGAGATAAAGGGACAAAGGAGATATGGAGAGAATGGGGAAGAGAAGGACAGAGGAGAGAGGAATGGATATAGGAATATTAGTATAAAGGGAAACAACGTAAAATCCATTGACGTCATAAACTGAGTAACTAATAATGACATGGCCAAATTATCTAGTCTTTCTCTTACCTCTGCATTCTTCAATTTTGAGGGTGATTTCTATGAGCAAACTTGTGGGGTAGCGATGGGTTCTCCTCTTTCCTCTACAGTTGCAAACTTTTTCATAGAAGATTTCGGTACCAAAGCTTTGGCCTCTGCTTAATTCTCGCCTAAGCGATGGAAGAGATTTGCGGATGATACTTGTTGTTTGGCCCCATGGTAGTGAGAAATTATATTTATTTCTAAACCATATTAATTACCAATCACACCATAAAATTCATGATGGAGGTCGAGGTAAATGGGTTCCTTCCTTTCCTTGATATTCTCCTATCTATAATGGTTGATGGTTCTGCTTCTCACCAAGTTTATCGCAAAAAAACTCACATGGAAATCCTCCATTCCAATGACAGATCATAACCACATAACCACATGCATATAAAATGTATGCCAAAACTAGCACGGAAACTATACATGAAGCTCGATATGTGCAAAGAAAACTTTCTATAGTTGCTAATATCACTACCCCCTGTGCTTTCTTTCTTTTGTTTGTCTTCTTTCTCTAAGTCGAATGTATGCTATATTGCTCCAAGCATGCTCTAAGAATGCTCCAAGATTTCCCTAAGTGTGCAAGAGTATGCGAGAGAGATACTAGAGAGAGAGCTCCAAGATAACATTGAAAAACGTTTGTGAACTGGTCCTCATAAGCATTTTTATGATTTATTCCTCTATTTCCTTGAATTTCCTTCACATTGAATTATGTGACTTGTCATCTCCTTTTTCTCCTATTTTCCTTTCTTTTCATAAATAAAATGCCAATTAATGTCTCTTTTCCTTTTCCTGTTAGCTCTGTTATGCAGCGCTTACTTTCTAATGTCAGAAGAAGGCTTGGTCTATTTGGTGATATCTTCAAAGGAGCGCAGAATGGTCACTTTGTCCTTTTTCCTCCACCCCGTTTATTCCCATCCATCTCGGTTTCCATATTTTCCTTCCTAAACCCGATAAAATAGTCCGTTTGGCCTGAAGCCCTGAGTGCAGAACCACAAACCCACCATAGAACTTCACCAATATGACCTCATGCACTCATAAACCCCTCACTGAATCCCTACCATTAATCAGTCCCCACCAATCCAATGGCTCTCATCGAGCCCGATAAAGTGATCTAATCGATCAGTTCCCATCATCTAATCATCACCATAAAGATCCGACAGAATTCGTTCTCATCGTGCCAACAACTTGAACGAATGATAACGCGTGATGAGAGTGGTTTTTCTCTCTCATGTGTTGCTACGTGTCGATCTCTGAATGGAATCGTGCAACTTCGGGCATTTATCGCTTAATGGCCGAAAGCGGTGCGATGAATACGATTATTGCACGACCAAACCACTCCCACCGATTAAATGATCGTGCAACTCCATAGCCCGATCACCGTCCGATCAGTCTGCTGAAGATCCGATGGCTGCGATTCACCTTGCTCTCACCTCGACCGATAGCCTCCGTCGAGTCATCTCCACCATTGACTTTCTCGATCCGACGGTCACCCTTCCCTCTCATCCTCACTTTATGTTTGCCATGAAATACGCATCCTTGACCACTCTGTTGCCCAAAGAAGGAAATTACTAGCTTACTAGTAAGAGTCACAGTGAGTCCCCAACAACCATATTTAACAGACAGCATGGCCAAAGGGGAAAAGGATGAAGCACAACCCAATGACTAAATTTATCAATTATGGAACTCCACGGGTACGAGCATTCCAACAGCCTAAAAGGACAACACAATACCTGAATAGATCAGATTCATCCACTGAAGCAAGAAAACACATTGAGAGACTCCATCACGTAGTTAAATGCAGTTCGTGGTCAATTGTGACCCCTCCATACCTAAATGGCCAAGTGCCCTTGTAATTTAAAATCTATAAATACCAGAAGCAAGATGTAATGAGTGTTGGCATTTGATGTAAGATTCAACCTCTGGAGACTATAGATATTTTTTCACTTGCAGCGTCTTGTCTTCATTTTCACCTAATACAAGCTTCCTTTGCTATTAACTCCTCACTTTCAATTTTCCTTTGTTCTAAGCTTGTGCGTGATATGTTGTGTTCTTGATCTTTTGAGGTTTAGCACTAAATAATTGTCATCTTATCTCTATGTTAGATTGTTGAATGTATCACTGAATAGGTTACTCATGTTTCTTTCTATCTGATGCGAGAGAGTTGTCGTCGTGTTTGTGCATTAGCATAATAGATTTACATGTTTCTTACTAGTTGCAACCGGCTATCACATGGTCTTGTGCATTTGTTAGTGTGGTTAGTATTCTCCATATTCACCAAATATGTAAACTGTGAGCATTGGTGGTCTAAAGCCTTGTAGTCTGAGGGTGTTCACGCATGTATGGAATGAAACAAAGTAGAAGTGGTTATCTAGCTTGAACAAGCCATCATTCCTTCCACTAAACCTACAACAATAGCTGAATTTATATGTTACCAAGCATCTTTGAGCTAGAACCTAGGAGAGTTTCTTGGAATCCTAACATTTCCCATTCCTTTATGAGTTTCCCTTAGACATAACAAACCAAATTAACACCCACTAGGATGTCTTTCCCAACATTCACCATGGAATACATGTCCCCTTACTTTGGTCTTATTTTTTTTTACCATGGTAAATGAAAACGTCCATAGAGAATCATATATGTAGATAATAAATATATATAATATATATATATATATATATAATATATATAGTATATAATATAATATCATAATATAATACATTTTTCACTTGACATATATCAAAATGTTAAAATACATTCCTCTTTTGCTTCTACTATAACTTTTTGGGTCCTTAACCATATGAAAAAAAATATAGAGTGCATTGGAGGACATTAAGGCATATATTGTAAGAAAATGAAGGAATTTTTTACAATGGTAAGACCCTTTTAGGTTTCACTAACGAAAGGAATTTTAATATAAAGGATATAATAACTTTCATAATTTAAAAATATACATAAAATTAAGATTATAAATTTTGGAGAAATAGTTGTGCAGAAAAACAATCTATTCTCTACAACATAATGGAAACATATGCAATATATTTTAGATGAAAAATATCCTATCAATGCCAAGAAGAATTAAAATTCACATAGGTAAACACAATTTCTATAAATAAAATTATATATGTGAAAATAAAAACTAATTTTCCTATGTTTCATCTTTTTACACCATCTTCCAATTCTTTATGTATGTACATCTAATTATCCCTCTAAGTTGACATATTTGTTTTTTCTATGTTTGCATTGCCACCTATGCATAATGAAAGACTATCATTAGCTTGCACCCACCCATTTCCTAATGAAATGTGAGGGAGTTGACTTTGTCCTATAAAAAGGTGCTAATCCTATACCTTATTTCAACCCCAAACAATTATGTTATGCTTATATAGGATTAACACTTTTGATTTTGATATAGTTGCAAAAGTGTCTTGGCATTGGACCAATTCTGTTTTCAAAACTAATCATCACCAAGGATAAAAGAGCATTTTGCATGAGGTTACTTCATTGTTAATATGAAGTATTATTTATAAAAGTGTGGATTTATATAATATGTGTGTGAGAGTTACATGTATGGTTGTAAATAGAGTGATTTATTTATGCTCCAACTAAAGTCCATCTTTCCCTGCCTATTTTGTTTTCCTATGCTATTGGATCACTATTTTTCTCTTGTAGTTTTCTTTCTAGCTTTAACATGGTTGAATGGGAAGAGAGAAGGAGGCACACTCAATTATAATATTTTCAAGGAGTAGATAAATGTGTGGGCTTAGTTGGAATCTAGGAATTAAATATTTGATGTGATTTTCTAACATACAAATTGGATTGTGGGGATAGGCTCATTGGTCCAACTATAAGTGAGTACGTGATAATATTTAAGACAGGATTGACATGATTTATTCCTCTTAGTAGGTTATATGTTTTTCCTAATCACTCGTAGAGTATGAAACAAATTTTTTTTTTTTTGTAATTTATGCTACTTCTATTATTATACAAAAAAGGATTACAAAAAGTTTACATCTGCCATGCTGAGATGGTTATAGCTGGACAATAGCACCAACCATGACTGAAAAACCTGAGAGACTGAAAGACTATGAGACTGTCAATTGAACACATACCGGAACCCATGGAAAGCTAGACTGCTAGACACATGCCGAAAACTCCCTATCCCTACCGTGGCGAGGAGATACATACAAACATTGAAATACCGGCATACGTAAATACATATATAGACTGACTTCGAATTGAACCAACCCAATATGAACAAGACTGTATAATAACAGACATTGCGCACTATGACAATCATGCATACATTCTGAAACTCTAGAAGCGACCTCCAAAACAGCAAGACGACGAGCTTAAGCATCCACAGAGGTGGATGTTTGCTCCTCCACAACACTGCAACCATACTGATCGGACGCACTGGAATCTGTGTAAGGGGCATCATTCTTTGCTAGCTCGCTTGGTCCCGCCATTGGTCCCGCCACCCCACCCGAGGCTTCCGCAGGCTGCAATCTTGGACACTGAACAGGAGAAGGTGGCCGTGGCTCCGCAGGGACCTCTAGAGTGGCTGCATGTTCACATTTCTGAATCCGCACCGATACATAATATGTGGCATTGTCCAAGGAGCATGGGAACCAGAAGTGGGTTGAGGGGTGACAACTATGCGAGCACGCAGCTACCTGCCCTCGCCCTCCTCCTCTGCCTCTGCCCCACCTAGGTCCATGGGAGCTGATTTCTTCAAAGGGGGAGTCAAATGAGGATGAGGATCGTTGAGGGGAAGCTCTTCCTCTTGTGCCTCCCCTAGACCCACCCCGACGACTAATGAGGCGGATCCTTTGACGCGGCATCCTGGAGTGATACTGCACACAATGCTACACAGAAAACTAGTTTGCCCCTCGCCACAGAACACTGAGAACCAATTGACCTTGTCGAGGGGTGAATTAGTGCACAGAATTAAGGCTAGCAACATTTACTGAATATATTCCCAACTGAGCTTGTCAAAAGCTTTTGAAAGATCAAGCTTCATTATCATGCCTGGTTTTTTAAGGATTTTTAAGGAGTGGATCACCTCATTAGATAGGATAATGCTGTCCATTATCTGGCGCCCCTCGACATATCCCGTCTATTCCAGAAGGATGAGAAGAGGTAGAAGAGGTTTGAGCCTATTTGCCACCACTTTGGAGATGATTTTATAGATTACACTACAGAGGGCAATCGGCCTAAATTTGTTAGGCGTATTTTCTTCCTCCCACTTGGGAACCAGAGCAATGAAGGTGGAATTGAGGGAGGGTAGGAGCCAGTGCATTGAGTGAGATTCTTCCACCAATTTCCATACTTCGGTACTGATTAATTCCCAGAATTCATGAAAAACATTGGAGGTGAAACCATCAGGTCTAGGAGCCTTACCATCTTTTAGCTGAGCCATTGCTTCTTCAACCTCTTGCATTGAAACTGATTTTAGTAAATTTTGATTGTGGTCTTCCGTGATTAGCTTGGGGATGTGCCGCGTGACCTCTCTGATAGCTGCTGATCTACTTCGTGTTTGTTCTTTGAGCGCTTCCTGGAAGTGATCCTTGAGTTCCTTTTCCATGTCTTCACGCTTTTCTAATTTCTCCCCTTGACTATTATTAATGAAAGCAATATTGCTATGCATTCGTCGCTGAATAGTGGAATGATGAAAGAATTTTTTATTCTTTTCCCCTTCCTTTAGCCATCTTATTCTGGACTTTTGGCACCAAATGATTTCCTCTTGTAACCTTCGAGCCTCTAATGCTGTCCAGAGGGATTTCTCCTTGTTTTCCAGTTCTTCTGTTCTGCCCTCTAGGATAATGGCTTGCTGAAGAGTACACATTTCCTGCTCTAATTTTTGTCTAGAGTCCATAATGTTCGCAAATTGGGTTTTGTTCCAGACCTTAACCACTTGCTTGAGGTGTGTGAGTTTCTGTTGGAATTGGAACATCTTTTCACCTGCTTGGGGGGAAAAGGATATCCAGGCCTCTCGAACCATCTCTTTAAAATTGGGATGAATGGACGAGAAGGCTTCATATCAAAAGGGCCGATTAGAGTGTTTACTCGGTCGTGTCCATTGCAGCATTATGGGCCAATGATCCAAGCCGCCTTGAGGTAAAATGGAGGCGTGAAAATCTCCGCCTAGATGAATAGCGTTATCTGAAATGAGAAAACGATCGAGCCGAGAGGAAATATTATGTACACCACTGTGCTTGTTTGTCCATGTGTATGTTCCATTAGATGTTTGGATGTCGATGAGCTGATTTCTTTGAATGAAATCTTTGAATCCTGAGCTGTCATCTTCTAGATTCATGTGCCCTCCTTTTTTTCCCCTAAATGAGTGATTATATTGAAATCGCCCCCGCTGATCCAGAGAGGGAATTGCCTGGAAGAGTTCAAGTCTGTTAACGAGTCCAACACTTCTAGTTTGTGGTGCAAATCTTGCGGGAAGTAAGTGTTGCTGAGGAGACCATGTATATCTATCCCAATGAGATGAAAAGTAGCTTGAATGAAATGATGAGTGGCATGGAAATCTTGAAGCATAATAATCTGCGGGTTCCATACTATTTATAATCCACCGGAAGCTCCGACCGCGTCCATGGAAACTGATCGACTGCCGCTCCAGGCTTTGTTGAGGATCTTTTCGAGAGCAGTATTAGTACTTTTTGTTTCTTGTAGAAAAACCTCAACTGGTTTCTCTAACTGTATCATGTTTTTTAACATTCTGTGTTTTGAGGGACCGTTGAGCCCACGCATGTTCCAAGAGATGAGCTTCATGAGGAACAATGGGGTTGGGGCTTGTAAAACTTCGTCAACTTCGGGAATCTCCCTGATTCCATTAATATTTCTCCTAGAATGATGGTTCTTTGCAGATCGGTTTTGCATCCTCTCTTCTTTGTCTCTTCTAAGATTTTCTTGCCATTCCATGGACTACCTGCCTATATGCCAAGGCATTTGTTGTGTTGAGCTTTGATTAGTACTCCTTCTAGTCTATCTATTTCCCAAGGGGGAATTGAATTATATTATTTTTGCTTGCAGGCAGCTTCAAGTTTGAGAATATCCAGTCCGTCCAGACTTACATTCTCTGGATCTTCCTCCATATTAATGGGGATGCGCTAAAGATCCTCTGTGACCTCCTCTTGCAGCCTGAGAGCTAGAGCTGCATTGAGATCCATGGATGGGGGTTGCATGTTAGCGTCTAGAGCCGACATTTTTGAATTCTAGGAGAGAGGGAAACTGAAGGGCGCAGAGGAGGATGGATCCAAGGGATTTTTGAGATCTTGAGAGGAGGATGGTTGATGCGGGGTAACCTGAGGGTCTTTCGGCATACTGTCAGAGGGATCTTGAGGGGTGAGGATTTGAAATCTATTCTGGGATTCAACCTTCTTGGGACTAGACGTAGCGGCATAATGTTTTTTGGCATGCTTGCAGCGATTGGGCACTTTAATAAAACCTTCAGAGTCTTTATTAACCTCGTTAGTAGAATATTTGAGCTGAATAGTCAGAGGACAATCCCTAAAAAGATGGCCATGTTCATGGCATTTGCGGCAACGAAAAGGGATATGTTCACAATCTAGAGGTTGAATCCATTCAAAGTCATCATGATAGATACTTACTGAGTCTACAAGGGTCTTCTTTAGATGCATCTGGATGCAGATCCTGGCATAGGAGGTGAATCTTCTATTTTTGGTTTCCTCTACAACTTTGATGAAGGTACCAATGTGATCTCCGATGTCCTTTAAAGTTTCTTCTCTCCAGTACTCTGAAGGAAGGGAGTACATGCGAATCCAGACTGGAGCATGACTGAGATCTTCCGTGTCTGGATTGAACCTAGGTTTCCAGTCACGCAGGAAGAGACCTGCTGAGTTGAAGAAGTATGGGCCGCCTTCGAATACTCTTCTTTTATCCTCGAGGCAGTTGAATATAGCAGTGCAGAAGCCTTTGGGGCCTAGTAGCAGTGGGACTTGTCCTTTGGGATTCCATTTAGAGGCGATCCATCCTTGTATGGCTTTTTTCGTTGGCCAGAAGCCGAGAAATTTTCCAATGAGAGCGTGATCTTTCATGTATTGTATTTCGCCATTGATACGGTGACTCGGCAACTCAACTTTGATTCGTTCTGTGGCTTTTGGGATGCAGGTTGCCGAAGTCGCCTTTGGTTGTGACGGCCTTGGTGTATTTGCCTCTTCTTCATCCGTGACTGTATGCTGCACTGATGCATCAAGCTGTTCAGATCTTTGATCTTGGCCTGTGGAGGAACCAAGAGGAAACGGGGGAGTCAAGGTAGCGCCGACGTTTGCTGAATGATCGTTTGAAGGAGGGGGG
>APFE030855752.1:24221-51312 GCA_000404065.3 Pinus taeda | reverse complement strand
AAAAGAGAAATAAAAATAAATAAAAATTCCACTTAAAAATTTAGTTAGTAATTGACTTTGATGTGTTATTAATTCATGTACAAGCAATAACGAAAAGGACATGTCTTTCACTTATTGTCCCTGCCTTAGCTGCAAGGACTATAGCGATCGCTCAGATCATTGACCCATCACTAGCCATTTATTAATTTAGGCATCATCGCCTTTTAAACCAAAGTTTCAATAAATATTAATTAAATTTAAAATTTAAATACTATTTATTTGAAATATTATTGGCGAATGAAAATGGAAGCCTTATTGCGCATTTGCATGTTTCTTGACAAAATTGGTGTGTTTTAACCAATGTTTCAGACTAACATTTCTTATGATAAAACTAATGCTAGAATCACTTCTAGCATTATTCTTCTAATATTAAATGTGAGATATCATATATTTTGTAATAAGCTTTGAACAAACTCTTTTGTTGTCCCGTTGCGATGTGTGATGGCATGCTATCAGTTCCCTATTAATTTTAATTCTTGGACTACCACACGCTGCCACACGGTGCTCTGCCACTTCACCACTTGATCGTGTTTGGATATTTATCTATGTCCATGCCAGTGCCTAAGTTCTTCCTGACTTCGGATTGCAAAGAAGGATGGTAAACCCCCAAGAGTGGAACAAAATTTGTGGCTAGTTAACTGCTAGAAATGTGGTTACAAACAATAGGCAGGCAGTGCTAGAAATGTGCTTTCAGTGGTGACGTAAGTATGGACTTCTTCTAGAGTTATTCTTGGACAGTAAGAAGTGGTTATTTGTAAGCAAGCGGTGCTAGAAAAGTGGTGAAAAGGTGGTGAAATAAGTATGATTTCGGTGGTGAAATAAGTAAGCTTTTAGTGGCGAAATACGTAGAGACTTTTTCTTTTTTCAATGGTTAAATAAGTAGGGACTTCTTCTTCTTGGACAGTAAGGGGCAGTTCTTCTTAGACATTAGAAGCAAAGGTCACGATTGCTTCTACCCACCTTGTTGCATCAAGGTAGATACCTCACCCTCCTGGAACTAAGTTTCCAACATGCTGCTTTAACCATTTTCTATAGTGCAAAAATATTATCAATAATGCAGATTATGTGGTCATGCTAAACAATGAAAAAATATGTAAAGGGAAAAAAATCACGAGAGATTGCAAAAATATGTAAAGGAAAACAAATCATTGCAAAAATATGTAAACCTGATGAGTAGAGAAAAAATGTTACCTGACGAGTAGGGAAAAAATGTTTAGGGTAGAGTTAGTCCTAATAGTTTTCATTTAAAAGAACTAGTAGAGTGAGTTGAGTTATTTTTATATAAATTTTTAGTGTGGAAAAAATATTTGGTACCTTTATCATCGAACAACATTCCAAAATATTGCAGAAAACCAGAAGAGATGAATGCTTGTAGGGGGAAGGCTACGTTGTCTTAAAGGCTTTCTAGGAAGGGTAGAGACCTTGTAGGAAGGGTAGAGAGGACATGTGATGGACAGGGTAGGAAAACAGGTTAAGACCTTGCTTCACCATTATCCCCTCAAAAACAATAAACGTATGCATACTTGTTCACCTGTTCACCATTATGGGAATCCCAACACTTGGATCAATGCAAGATTGCTTGTTGTATGAAATTGACCATCTCTATTTGGTTGTAACATTGTATCATCTAATACCAAAGAAAAAAGAAAAAAAGATACTGTATTTTTATTTTATTTTTATGACTATGGCTATGAGAAATTTGAGGCACCAAGAAAATTAATCTTCAAATCAAGAAACGTACCAGAAGTTCCAAATAATCATAATGTTTGTTGTTTACCAACATTACATTCATCCATCAATTTTTATGAGAAGCCCTCCTAGAACAGTAGGGTACTAAGAAGTTTGATGGAAACTAAAACACTTTAAAAGTCAGATTACTACCTTCCGTAGTTAACCAACCTTCCATAGTAAATGAGAGCTGAGTGCTTGCACATAACAACAACCTAACATACAAAGCAACAACATAACATAAAACTTGTAGCAAATATTAACAGGGAACAATTCCAAAAAACATTGCTTGGATTTTACACAGCTTTTTTTCCCATGTTCTTGTGCTTATTTAATCTGAAACTTTGAAACAATCTAAAAACCATAAATATGCTCATCTCGACTAGCCTGTGCTAATAAACAATGTAGGAAACAAGATTTGATATTTGGTAATTTGTGATACCAACCAACACAGGAAACTAGCACTGAAAAATAAGAATTTGTTTACAAGTGATGTCAAATGGATGAAACGTGGACTTCTGGGAGACTAGATGATTATTTAAGAGGCACTTGTAATGCATGAAGGTATAATTTACTCATATTTTCCACGCTGCACGCGAGAACCTCAACAACACTTTAGAAACTAATTTTTTTTTGTTAATTTTGATTAATATTATTATCATACACTTATAGCCTCTTTTATTATTATTGGCTGTCGATTTATTACATCAAATCATCTCTGTTAAACATATGCAACACTTATAAAACAATTTATATTCCATGATTTATAAATGGAAGTTTAATCCAATCAATATTAAAATATTTCAGCAACTTTTTGGTGTATAATAAATTTTTAGCTCTTTTCGATAAGCTTAGGCTCTCTATATATTTGTAGTTTAGTGGCAAGCAATGCATTTTTTTAAATAAGATGGCAAGTTTTTCTTACCATTGACTAACAAACTAATTAGTTTATAATTTTTCTATTTTTATTTTATTTAATTTTTTTATATTGTTATTTTAATTTTTTTTTAAATAACAATTATTTTTATTAAATTATTTTAAAATTATACATTATTTCATTATTGAATTTATATTAAAAAACAAAGTACTCTATTAAAGCTCTGTGGATGGCTGCTTGTGGTACTATTGCACATGGATTGTTAAAGCTTTATGGATGGCTGCTTGTGGTACGTGAAAACATGGATTGTATTCATGGGAAAACCTGCTCACTGGCTAACATTTCCAAGATAGTGTAACAGAATAAGAAAACATTTCCAACATACATTTCCAACATCGTGCAGCGTGGATCAATAAGTAAAGAAAAAGTAAAAAAGGTGGTTGGATGGCACTAGTAATGTGATTGGAATGGAACATAGAGGAGGTGGTTGGAAGGTATTGGTACTTGTATTTGAAATTCATAGGCAACTTCATAGGCAACTATAGAAAACTATGTCACGAGCTATATGATTTAACACAATATGATTTCCTCGAATATCATGTCTACAAGAAACCTTGTACTAAAATCCAATTACCATTAAATATATTACATTGAAGATGTTTTCAACAATCACTATTAAAGTATATTACATTGAAGATGGTTGCACGACATCCAACCGGTAAGCAAACTTTTTTTTTTATTACAAAGTTTTTGGTTATTTGTAAATAAGAAGATTTCTGCGCTCCCTTATGCATAAGTAAATGTTTATGAAATAAAAAAACAGAAGAAGCCTGTCCTAAGTATAATCTGATGACATCCTATCTCTGATTGTGCTTAAGTATAATATGACAACATCAGATCTGTGATTATACTTGCTACATCTTTTAGAAATATAGGAATGATTTTTATCAAACAATTGTCCTTTTAGCATTTCATGACAGGGACTATGGCTATGGTAGCTCTTGTTTCCATTCAAGTTGGTAATTGACATTGATGTGTTGTTAATTTATGTACAATCAATAAGGAAAAGGACATGTCTTTCACTTATTTCTATTTCAAAATACCTTTCAAAGGACCCCTTCTATAAGATAGGAATGCATAATTCTTTTCCATTCCAAAATACTTTTCAAAGTATTCTTATATAGGAATGCATAATTATTTTCTATATATTTGATTTATGTATTTAAATTATAAAAAATAAAAAAAAAATAAATGTTTTTAAGTGGTATTATATTTTTTATTATATTTTTTTTTTATTATCAATTTTATATATTTATTTTGTTATTTGTATTTTTTTGTTTATCTTATTAGTCCTCACTAATTGATAAATGCTTCACTACATATTAGTTTCAAGTTAGACTATTTTTTTTAATTTTTTCCCATATTTAACTTAATCTAACATTATTTTTTTATTTATATAACAAAAGAAAATATTATTATTACAAATATGATTGTACAATAATATTGGAGGCTTTATTGCAATGTAAGTTTTGTATTACAGAACATTTAAATAACCTAAGTTTTTTTTCGAGTGTAAAATATTGAAATAACCTAACTTTTTCAATGCAATATATATAACTTCAGTTCTAGCAATGCAATAAACCATAATTCATATGCCTTTCTACAACATTACCTTCAATATGTCCTCTATGAGATTACATCCTATTTTTTCTTGATGAGAGAGAGATAAAAACTTTTTCCACCTACTCTATCTAGGTGTTAGACACCTCTAGCCACCACCTTTTGGGTGTCATACACCTTGGACCACCACTTCCTTCAATTGACTCCCCACCACTTTCGCCCACTAGACACCTCTCATTGCCTCCCTTCAACAAACTACCTCCCCACTACTTCACCCACTTAACTATAGTATACCTAGGGGGGATAATATGGGGTACAAAGGGAGGTACCCAAGGGAATAAGGTAATAATGGGATGGGCCATAGTAGTAAATAAGGTGGTTAACCCGTATCATGTAAGGGACCACAAGTAGTTAGCAATAATGTAATAAGCCCATGGTATTAGATAGATGGTATTGAGGGAACCATGGTAATGACCCATGGTATTGTATGTATGAGGGCTATATAGAGGCTAGAGACTCCCATTGAGAGATGTCAAGGAATATTGTATTAACATGCATATGGCTTCTGGAGTGTTCTCCTTGCACTTGTTATAGCTTTGATACCACTTGTTATAGATCTGATATGAAAATATAAGACAATGTAAATAAACCAAAGAAATAACAAGATCTGAATATAGATAAATGCTTCTCTTTATTGATCAAACCCTTAACGTAGGGAAACACCATACATTCACTCCTTAAGGAAGGAGAATACTCCACAAGCCATATGCCTGTTCATACAATATTCTTTGACATCTCTCAATTAGGAGTCTCTAGCCTCTATGTAGGCTTCATACATACAATACCATGGGTCATTAACATGGTTCCCTCAATAGCATTTATCTAATACCATGGGCTTATTACATTATTGCTAACTACTTATGGCCCCTTACATAATATGGGTTAACCACCTTATTTATTACTATGGCCCATCCCATTATTACCTTATTCCCTTGTATACCTCCCTTTGTACCCCATATTATCCCCCCTAGGTACACTACATTCCACCCCCCTTAACATGTTTCGTCCGTGAAACATGGGAAGAACACAAATAATAAGATCTACTCAAAAGAGTAGTCCACTAGTACTATGCACGTGCATCTAGCCATCCAAGAGATAGGTGAACCCTCAATCTAGCTGGTGCCTCGCTCGCTTGAGATGGAAGTTGACCCTGGCGGCTCTTCTGTGTTGATGTGTAGTAGATGGATTGTCGGCCCTCTCTATCTGTCATGCAGGGGTTGTTGTCCTTGTGGCTAATTCGTTGCCATCTTTTTGGTTGTTTTCTTGTAGGGTGATGTGGGTGGTGATATGCCAATGGTGTCTTTTTCTTTAATTCACCACCTAATGGAGCCTAATTGGTAGATGGTACATGTTGTGGTGCCTTCTGTTCTTTCTTATCTTTCAATATTACTTCAACCACTGAGTCTTCATCTGATGTATCAGTACCTGTAATATTTTTTGTTTCAGCCTCCTTGGATTCAACCATCAAGGGCTCATCATCTGATGTGTCAGCCCCTGGAACATATTTTTCTTTAGCCTCCTTGGACTCTACCTGTTTATTGATGGAAATATCATGTAATGTAATTTTCTTCTTTTTATACCAGAGCTTTAGGAATTTCTTTTGCACATTAATATTGATAGTACCCACTAATTCCCTCCAAGGGTATCAGAATGCAATACATACTTGTCCATAGAAATCTTCAGATCTTTATAAACTTGCACCTCCTCATTATTAACCTGTGTGTGCTCCATTTGTTTTGTTGGGACCTGCAATTTTTTTGCCAAATTGACATTTATAAGATTCTGCTTGCAACTAGGAGTTATAGACACAATGATATTCTACTTCTGAAGCAATCCATGAACCTACAATAAGGAGATACCAGTAGGAAATAACTCCACATGTTTCTCATTATCTTGTTTTCTGGCATGAGACCATCTGTCTAAAAGTAATTTTTCAAATTTTTCATCTGAAAGGTTGTACAATTTCTTTTTGTTCTGTAATTTCCACCATGTGGCCACCTCATCTGAAAAATGAGCCACTACCAAAAATCTCCAATGTTGTTCCAATACTAACTTTCTCGCTTTTATGTATTCTTCAATGGTAGGACCATTATCTTTTCCTGTAAAATATAGAATTTCCATGAAGAGGGTTTGGGAAAAATTCACTTATTTGGCAAAAATTTGGAATTGTCACAATTCCGTCAATATTGCTCAGAATCCCTATTATGACCTGTTTTTGGAAATGGAACAACCATTTTGCATCTGCTCATGTGATAGAAATCCTGGTCTAGGTACTGGAATTTTCGATTTGTGCTGCAATTGTCCCGTCGTCAACAAAAAATTTCTGGAAAAAATATTTGATTTTAAATCAGCGACATCTCTCTCATTTGGACTCCGATTCGATTGATTTTTTATTTTATTTTTGAACTTGGGTATTTTTACACAAGCAATCCAAATCTGAAATTAGATTCTGCATATTTTTCACCAGAACATATAGATCTGCTCTGCAAACTCGCTTCCCTGAAAAATGTCTGCAACTCAACTGATTTTTAAATCAGCAATATCTCCCTCATTCAGACTCCAATTCGGCAATTTTTTTTTTCAAATTGGGTATTTTTTCACCAAAAACCTAGATATGCAATTATATTCTATAGATTTTGCACCAAAATGTATAGATTTTCTCCACAAACTCGCCACCCCAAGAAATGTCTGCAACAACATTTATTTTTAAATCAGCGAGATCTCCTTCATCCAGGCTCCAATTCAACTGATTTTTCTTCAAATTGAGTATTTTTTCGTTAAAAAATCATATTTGCAATTAGATTCTATAGATTTTGAACCAAAACATACAAATCTAATTTGCAAACTTGCCACCCAAAAAATTCCTGCAAAAAAAAATAAAAAAAAAATTCTTTGCTTTGCCCAAGAAAGTGTTCTGATACCACTTGTTATATATCTGATCTGACAATATCTGAGAATACAAATATACCCAGAAATAATAAGATAGAAATAGATATAAATTCTTTTTTATTGATCAAACCCTTAATGTAGGGCATCACCATACATTCACTCCTTAAGGAAGGAGAACACTCCACAAACCATATGCCTATTCATACAATATTCCTTGACATCTCTCAATGGGGAGTCTCTAGCCTCTATATAGCCATCATACATACAATACCATGGGTCATTACCATGCTTCCGTCAATACTATCTATCTAATACCATGGGCTTATTACATTATTGCTAACTACTTGTGGTCCCTTACATGATATGGGTTAACCACCTTCTTTGTTACTATGGTCCATCTCACTATTACCTTATTCCCTTGGGTACCTCCCTTTGCACCCCTTATTATCCCCCTCTAATCCAGGTGGATATTGGTGGCAACTCGCCTATTCCACTTGGACCCCCACCATTGTTTGGTAGATTTTGGGCCCTAAACTTCCGGAGCCTTTTTGAGGCCATAAACAATTTATTTATTTAATATATATATATATATATATATATATATATATTATATATTTGGAAAATGGGGGCAGAGATCATATGCAAAGTTACGACCCTGAGAGGTTGATGTACCAATTTACCCAAACGGGGCCCATAGTTTTGGCTCTTCATCTCCAAGGGTTAGGTTTTTAGATGTTTATGGCTTTTCATTGTTCAATAATAAATAGGCCTCTAAGCCTCATTGTAACATAGTTCAAAGGCATGTAGTCACCACATCTCTTCTCATAGATAAGCTACCTTCGCCCGAGCTAGTCTTATTTCCATTCTGTTTGTAAGCATATTTCAATATTTGAGATTAATGAAATGAAGTGTTATTTTTACTGTAGAAATTCTCACTGTAGATCACTTGATAATGCAATATACTAAAGCAAAATACTTGATCTACTTCTACAAAGAAACTTGCGGAAGCTTAATCTATTTTGAGCAAGATCAAATAGAACACATATAATAGATGAAGAAGAAATCAATCACACATGAACATAGAAGAATACTTTGGGGAAAGCCTCAACTAAAAAACCTGATCTCTGTATTATCATACAAGTGGAAATATCTCAGGATTACACAAAGCTTTAGCTCACAAGATATCAAGCTCTCAGTACAATCCCTCACTACTGCTTATATACAAAACAAACAACACATATGCCTTCCTTCAGTCCTCCAAGCCTCCTATTTCTTGCACAGTTTCTCCTGGGTCCTCAAGTTGCCACCTGTGTGTAATTACCTCACACACTGCTCACCAACCTCAGAAATAACTACCTAATCCTCAAGGAAATAATTCCTTCTACATGTAAGAAATATCCTCATGGGAATATTCCGGCAACTGATATTACATTGTCCCATCCTTTGATCTCAACTAGGTCTCTGTTTGAACTAACATGCATGAGTTATTTATGAGAGAATATTCAATTATTTGAAGTACACTAGTTGCATGCATGCATGCATTGACTAACTGAGCTCACAATCAGTTCCACAAATTGTTGGAACTAATCTAACTAGATTTAACTCAGTTAACTGAGCTAACTAATTACAACTCAAAGTACAACTCATCCTAATCTCCTTAATTAAGGGATAACTTCCTCAATCAAAGGGATAATTGTTGCATGTCTTCACATAGAATTCATGTTTGATTTTCTCTAACTAATTAACCCAAGATGAATTAATTAATTATTTTACAAATAGCTACTGAGCTCAAAATTAAATTTTAATTTAGGGACTAATTAAAATTGGAATCTATCCCGAAATGCTATCTATGGGAATGTTATTTTTAACATTTTTAATTTTAGCATTTCTTGTTTCTATTTTCAACACTCCCTCTCAACAAGAATGGGGTTATTTGTCACCCTGATCCTGTCTATGTGGAACTCAAATTTGCAATTTGACAATGCCTTAGTCAAAATATCTGCATCCTGCTCCTCGGTCAAAACAGACTGCAACAACATGATGCTCTTCACCACACAATCTCAAAGATGATGATATAGGATATCGATGTGCATGGACTTGTCATGAAATAATGGATTCTCAGAGAGTTTGATACAACTATGATTATCACAATAGATCATAGTTGGATCCATCCTTTTATCAAACAACCCAACTAGAATTTTCCGCATCCAAATGGCCTCACATGTTGCTTGGCTTGCAACCATGTCTTCAACCTTTGCTGAGCTAAGTGAAATTGACATTTGTTTCCTATTGTATCAAGAAACTGCAGCTGAACCAAGGTTGAAAATTCCTCCTGAAGTGCTCTTCTGATTTGATGGACTCCTGCCCGATCTGCATCTGTGAAGCACTGAAGCTTCACTCCCTCTGTTCGTCTGTACCATAATCGATACTGAGATGTGCCTATGAGGTATCTCACCACATGCTTAGTTTCCTTCCAAAACAGCTTGATAGGATGAACCATAGCTTGACTCAGCTGGTTCACCACAAAGCACAAATCTTGTCATGTGTTCACTAAATACATCAATGAATCCACAAGCTACTGATACATAGTAGCAATTAATACTTCACCTGAAGTAGCATCCTCCTTCCTCCAGTTACATGTTAGAGGAATCTACATGGGCTTGCACTTCTCCATGTGGAATCTCCTGAGTATCTCATTGGCATACTTGCCTTGAGACACAAACACTTCCCCATCCTTCTGCCACACTTCCATGCTTAGAAAGTAGTGCATGAGACCCATGTCTTTCATCTCAAATTATTTTGCAAGGTCCTCCTTGCAAGACTTAATCAAATGATCATCACCTGTTAATAGTAGATCATCAACATAAAGAATAGTGATCAATGGCTTACCTTCTACCATGATGTGGTATAGGTTCACATTCACTTCACTCTTTGTGAAGCCCAACTCGGTGAAATATATGTAGATCCTAGTGTACCAAGCACGAGGTACTTGCTTCAGCCTGTATAAAGCTCTCTTGAGTCAGCACACATGCGACTCATAATCGAAGGTCTCAAATCCTTCCGGCTGCTCTATGTACACCTCTTTCTCAATGTTTCCATTGAGGAACACAATCTTCACATCCATCTGATGGATCTTCCAACCCATCTGTGCTGATAGTGCCAACATCGATCTAATAGATGAGTACCTTGTTACAAGAGCAAAAGTCTCATCATAGTTGATCCCCTCGACCTGTGAGAAACCACGGGCAACAAACATTGCCTTATGTTTCTCCACACTACCATTAGTTGCATGCTTTACCTTATAAAGCCATCGGGAATTCACCACTGACTTGTTCTCTAGTCTTGGAACAACATACCAAACATTGTTCCGAACTATGGAGTCATACTCCTCCACCATAGCATCAACCCAAATTGGCTGCTGCACTACTTCTTGAAAGGGAGATGGCTCAGTCTCTACACACTCTCCAACCAGGGCCATGTAACCAATGTACCACTCAGGTGACCTCCTTTGTTTGCGCCGAGAAGATGGCTGTCCCACATACTCTCTTGCATCCATCAACAATCTGTCAAATTCCCTTGAGCATTTTCGCCCATCTCTGGAAGAATATGCATGAGTGGATGTCTCCAATCCTGGATCCTCTGCATGCATTTTCTTCGCATCAGTCTGAGGCTCCTCCTCCTTAGGAATAAAATTTTCCTCCTCTGCATGTAACTTGAGCTCCCTCTTAAGGGATACTGGCATGGCCTTTTGCTCATCAAACTTAGATCTCTGCGTACCACTATCCTCTGACTGGTAGGCAAGAATACCCAATAGTTGTGGGGTGTATCAGTGTACCCCACAAGTATTCCCAACTCAGTTGTTGGCTCAAGTTTCTTATAGGCATCTTTGGTCACATGGCAAAATACCGATGAGCCAAAGATCCTGAAGCGGCACACATTTGGTCTCTTCCCAGAGAAAGCCTCCTCTGGTGTCTTAATCCCCAGTATGTGATGCAGGCTTCTATTCTGCAAGTGTACCATTGTATTACATGCCTCAGCCCACAAATGAAGTGGTAGGCCTTAGTCATGCATCATTTCCCGAGTGTTGATGCCTCGAAAATCGCTGCATCAACATTGGGGAAACCACCCGGTCTGGACCTTAAAGGTAGCTCCTTCTCCGTTTGGTATAGTGGCTCCGATTGGATATAATGGGACTAGTTTCCCAATGATTTGTAAATAGGATGGATAAGTGATTGATTTTCTATTATCTAATATGAATGATGGATGATTTATTTTAAAATGCAAAATTATAAACAAGTTAATCTATCCCAAGAAATTTCCACTTTAGTGCAACTTTTGATGATTTGTATCTACAAACAGGCATATAGATGACTCCATTGATAAATAAAGACATTCATTCATATGATAATTACTTTTTTCAAGTAGTTGAACAAAGTAATAATAAAAACATTATTACACTATTCTTCATATATCATTGATATAAATACGATTGAAAGAATAGCACTCTTTAAACATTCAATAGTGCTAAGCACAAGGACTGCTGTTAAAACACATACATATATCAAATGATAGCAAGATTGAATAAACGTAGATTTATATGAAAGAATGGAGCAAAGACATAGATAATAGTACCATATGTAATTTGAATCCCTTTCAATATCAATCGTATTCAGATCCTGTCTTCCAACTTAGAAATACTCTCACAAAATAAGCAATAGTGCATATCTCATCAAAGTATTCTTCATTAAAATTCAGAATATAGGTCCAGTCTTCATAAAAAAAATATATATCAGAAGCACAATAATGCAACTCTCGATCCAAGTTTTGATACAAAAATTGGGGACACTTTCTAAAGACATGAAAGGGTCTATAAATACTATCTAAGGTAACTAATTATGAAATAAAAATGCTGTGAGGTGGTATAACCAAATCATGAAAATCTCCTTGAAATAGACATGCTTGCAGTCGGTAGAATGATTCAATGTTTCGGCTAATTATGCTTTGGCTTGAGCTGGCATATAGCCAGCATTAGTTGCAATTCTGTAGGGTGACTCATACGTGAATGCAGTTGGGCTGAATACGTAGCATCATTGATTTCAGGAATCATGTAACTGATTGCATCGGTTAAACATTTCATTTCTGCCTTTTGACTATATGGTTTAACTAGGAAGAACCAAAAGGTGTCCCAAGTTAAGCTTTGGATGCCCGCGATTAATCTCTCCTTCTTTTCCAATTCCTTTTTGCATGTCTGTTCCAATGCTTTCGTTGATGGTAGTTTACCTGGAGTACATTCTGAAATCAAATTAGACAGGTAAAGAGTATCATTAATTAAATCAATCAAAATACCAGTCGTTGATCTACATCTTGAAGTTGCCCTTTCCGCTTTCATCAATTGAGTTTGCTTTCTAGGAACAGAATTTCCATATGTGATTCTAGAATTTTAGGTAGATTTGCAGCTTTTCCTTCATTGGTTTCTTTCCAAGAAAGAAAGTTTTTTAATGTCTTATCGACCTACTCCAAATTTTTCCTTGCGTCAACTGATTTATCAATAATTGATGAAGAAATTTCACAGAGGGGCTCAACAAGAGAAATATTTTGACATAGCAATTTTAATTGATTAATCAATGCCTTATTGATCTGGAGAGCTTCGGATTTGAACTCTGCTTCTTGAGGAAAACCTTTGAACTTTTCTATTTTTTGTGGCAGTTGAGCGATTTGCTCATCTTTTGTTTTTCTCAATTGTTCATTCATTAATTTCAGCTTGACCAATGCTAGGGATAATTCTTTTTGTTTCTGAACTGCACTTTGATCTATCCTCTGCTTCTCCTTGAGAAATTGCTCATTTAGATGATTGTTTGATTGCTACTGTGCTGTTAGCTACTGTTCTAACTACTCTATCTTCTACTACCTTTCGGATACCTGTGCTTCGAGTGAAACAATTGTCTGATCTTTTTCTTTGAGTAAATTGGTGACTTCCAATGCTTTATCCATAGTAGCTGCTGAGTATGCCCTGACATATTAAGAGATTTTTGTAAGGTCTTCGAAAGGATTGAATTCCTCTTTCCATACCACATTAGCCATCTCCATCTGTGTAGGTAAAAGAGAATATTGATCAAGCTTTCTCTTTTTCCTTTGTCTTTTTACTACAACCCTATGCTTAGGGTTGTAGAAGACATCTAAAGGTGGTATTTCTTCTATATGCAAAACAATTTCATCTGATGGATCATTTGGGATCATCTCTACATCATTTTGACTCATGGGTGGGCCACTGGTTCCTTCAGTTGGAATCGTATTAGTTACTGTCTTGTGACCAGTTGTCACTTCATGCATGCTAAATCCCTATAAGTTTTTAGTATTGCTTATAATGGAATCGAACTGTTGCCATTTTTTAAGAAGCTTTGAATCAATTTGAGTATTTGTATCCATGTGTTGACTATATTTTCCCTATTCTTTATCCTGTTCTGGTGTTTTTCCTTTCTTAGGAATGTTTTCCACTGCAGGGGCTTTGTCAATAGTTTTCTGTTCAGTTTCGCTTGATTGGATTGTCGTGGTGGTAGCTAATAGGTCTAGAGCCAGAGTTTGCAGCCTCTGGTCTCTAAGAATATTAAGCATTTCAATCCCTTCATCTTGATACCTGATCCTAGCGAATGATTTAACCTGAAATAATGACTCAGCTGAGGAAAATAGGTCATCAAAGTCATCCTTTTCATGATCAAACTTGCAAGTTTGGCTTGTTCAAGAACATTATTGGCAACTTTTCTTGGATCATATTGCCTGTTAGGCATTGTGGCAAGATTTTTCTACCTCCTTTTCTCCGTGTTTGTAATCATGAAGAGTGAAAACACCGCATCGTAAAGGGAATATAGGCCATACTTGTTTCTTAGAATTTCTAAGGGTTTTTTATGTCACTTCTACTGTTATTTGATAAGCCAATTCTCGAGATAATAATTTATCAGGAACATACAAGGGAAGAACATGGGGTTTGTTAAGGATACCAAAAAGCCTTATATAAGTGAACTTGTCCTCTCTAAACCAATTACCTACTACATTCAAGTCAATCATTGCTTCCTCGGAAATCCTAGGAGCAGGGTTATTAAAAATAGCATAATACATAGGCAACATAAAACCATTGCAGATTTTATACAAATGATTTTTGTAGTGAGCCTTCCATAATAGTTGATGATAACTATGGATTGGCTTAGGGTTTTGGGGAGTCCATCTCCATCTGAGTATCGGATATTCAGAATTAAAGCAAATAGTATCCATAATATAAGCACTGTAATAGAAAGGGGGAATGGTCCTGGTAGTTTTACATGCAGTTGATCTGTATTCAAGAATTGATGTGGTTAATTTATCGGACAAAACATTTGCCCAATCCATCACATATCCATTTATTGCAGCTTCCATTAGGGGCACCATTTCTACAATGAATTTAGCAGAGTCATGTATTCTCCACATTCTACACATCATAGCTCTGACATAACAGTAAGGAGAAGCCAATGATTCTATAGAGTACTTACCCAATGATTCATGCTTGTGCTTTTGAGGGAAATGTCTCCACTGCTTAATTAGGGCTGATTCTGACTCATTTTCCTTTGCAAACACTTCTAGGAATGATTTGTTGTACCGCTTCTCAGGCTTAGGTAAGTGATACATTTTCTTTAGATCATCAGGCTGAAATGAGCCGAATATCCTCCTGTTAGTTGTGCAAAATGTTCCGTTCGGGACTGGAATTTCCTCTACCACCCATCTCACTACATCAATATATGGCACAATTTTTTTTTGCGTTGCTATCCTGTGAAGATAGGAACAAGCTAACTCTTTAAGAGTTGCTTTTGATTTGTTACTTGAGTCAGCTGTGGCTTCCTCTGATACTTCCTCAGGCTCCTCTGCTTCTATTAGATTGTAAATGCTCTCCCAGCTAGTGTTTCCTAGACCGAGGCAGGTCGTGTCTGAGATTAATCCTTTTTTTCTTGGTCCGGGATCTTTGGCTAGCTGAGCTACTGCTGTAGGAGTTGCTGCTACGGATTTCTTTTATTTCTTTCCCATTTTGCTTCAGATTTCTAGTTTTAGCGGAATTCCACACAAGCGATTGAAAAATCGTGATACATAGAAATGTTGCTACAAACCAATATGACAATGAAAAAGAGTTACGTCGATTAGCAGGTGATAATGGAATATAGTTAAAAATTGCCGCAGATAAAATCTAAAGAAAAGACCTACACTTAACTACTTCATTGAATAGTCGTTTAACCTGTTAATCGTGGTAAAGAAGGTTTTAAATTCCCATCATGTTGCTTATATGCCAAGTGATTCATTCAAGCCTGCCTTAGACTTTTTTGATGGATGATCAGTGATAAATCGCAAATCGATGATCGGGACCATCCAGGGAAAGGATTTAATACTTGCTTTAAATATCTCCGATCATCAAAAGGTGATACAATGCATGCAAACCATTTTAAATATATTCTTGAGATGTGCACCTAATTAATATATCGCAATCGGGAATGGACTTGGGCTTTCTTGTTTTGTGAATGTGATTTCGCCGATTTCTGATTGCGATATGCTTTATCGCATCGGAGGATTTGAGCCTACCTTTGTTTATGTGTTGGTTTGTTGTTGTCATTGTCGATTTGCCAATTGCAATATGATTTATGCATCGGAGGAATTAAGGGGCTCCATTATATTGTTCTTGGCATTTGGCTTCTCCAATTTTTGATTGCAATTGCCTTTTCGGATCAGAGAGAATGGAAAAGGTTTATTGTGGCTTTGCATATGTTTCCTTTTTTTTATTGTGATATGCGATCTTCCGATCACTTTATCGCAATATCAAAGAGTTTTATAATATTTTTTAAAGTCACACTTTTATTTCCGTTCAAAAGGCTTTTAAAATCTTTCATTTACCTTAAGCCTTTTAATAAGGGTTTTTCCTTATGATGGGTTAATACCAATTTTATTTATCAGCACACAAATCTTATCTAAGTTAAATTAAAGGGACCCATTTCTTATTTAAATTTTATGTAAGGATTTTTTAAGAAGTGGGGGGTTGTTGTTTAGCACAAGAATTGGCGATTCACTGGGAGAAATAGTTATCTTTGAGAAAATAATATAATACTTTAACTTTCTTAATCTGAAAATCTTAATTGATAGAGAAAATATAATATAACTAGATAATCATAGATTCTGAATGTAATGATAATTATTTTTTCTATTTCTTTCTCTTCTTAAAATTAAATACAGCCTAAGCTTTAAATAAACCTTAATAGGTTGATAATGATAAAACAAAAGACTTTTCCAACTTAGCTTTTATAATGACTCCTTTGTCATAGGTAGAGCCTCTGCTTCCAGCGAACGTCTATAGACTCGGCAGGGTTACATTTTAACCATTTGATCATTCATTGTTCCATCCATTTTAGAGTATAATTAAAAATAATGAATCCAAAAGATATGTTTCCATATTTTTTGTATTGCAAGTTTCTTTTTTCCTTATTTTGTAAGATAAAAAGCCATTGTCCTACTTTGGTGGCCAGCTGTCGACAATGCAATTCACTGGTTGTAATTTAACTGAACAAGCTGGCTTGTGATGAGACCCCTTGTCTTATAATTATAAACCATTACCCTGTTTTGATATGCAGTGTTGGTAATGTCAGTTGAACTACTCCCCTATGATCATGGTAAGCAGGCTTCTAATAAGATCCCTTATCTTTTATATCAAATATATTTTAGAATTACACTCTGAGTAATTATAAACTTTGATGGATGGGATGAACAATTTTCTCCTTAAGAGAATATGGATGATAGGGTGAGAGTTGAAGATGCTAAGATTGAATTAGTCTTTGTCTTGTATTGATAACCATTTTAGGCTTCTAAAACTTTAAAATGATTTACAATATTTCTAATTTTTGAGAAGATTTCACAAAAATAAAATGGGTTTTTCAGAATCTAATTATACCTAATTTCCTAGAATTTTCTTTTTCCTTTAACGCTTCCATTTCTTAAAAGTAAATATTAAAACTATTTTCTTTTGAGTAACTTTTTCAATATAGCAAAGACCAATGGAAGTCTTTTCACAACTTTATTTCCTAGGATTTTAAACAAACTAATTTATTCATACAAATCCTACTGAAAATTGAATATTTACAAAGCGAGAAGGGGTTACCTCCTTAATTGAAGAATTTTTTCAGAATAAGGTTGTTGACAGGAAGAGAATTTCTCTTTCTTGATAGATCTTGCAGTATGAATGTAGAAGGGCCTATCTTCTCGCTGATTTGGAATGTTCCAAGCCACATTTTCTGGAACTTAGTGTCTTTTCCTTTATCCTCATGGGCTTTGTCCCACTTCAAAACTAGATCACCAACTTGTAAATGATTTGAGCCGGTTGAAGTTTCATCAAAAGATGACTTAATAATCTGCTAATGTTTTGCATGTATAATTCGAGCTTTCTCCCTTTCTTCTTCTAGTTTCAAGATCTGATCATGTCTTAGTTGAATAGAAGATGAGGGACTTTCTTCAGTAAACTACACTAACGCTAGTGATGGAAGTACTAAGTGTTGGAAATAATACTGAGAGGGGGGGGGGGGTGAATCAGAATTAGCAAATCAGATACCTTTTCCTTATCATACTCAAATACATATATGCTACTTTAGTTAAGGATACCCACGTATATACGCAACTGTGCTTAAAGCAACTAGCGTATATCCAATAAACTTATGATTCAGTTAGTTGATATTCAATGAGTGCCTCATAGCATTATTAACCATATTAATAGTAAATTGGTGCAGTAAAATAGAACTGAACATCACACATAAGGAGCACACATGAACACCATGATATAAGTTGGAAACTAAATGTGGGTGAAAGCCACTTGCTGCAATTTGTTTCTATCTTATTTTAATAAGAAAATTCTTTTACAATAGTACTAGCGCAGTCTTATACTAGTACGCAGGCTTCTACCTGCAGAAGGCTACAACCTTCTTAACTCTTGTACTAGCTGATCCATTTACTAGTACATCAGTGCAGACCTACTGAAGGCTCCAACCTTCACTCATTTTCCATCCTCTCTTGGAAGGGAGCTACAACCCCTTTAGCTCTTATACTAGTTGAAGTACTAGTACGTAGGTGATGCCCTACAGAAGGCTACAACCTTCTCTTCTAGGGACCACGTTTCATACATTCTCAGACTGGATCCAAAAAAACACAACAATCATCACTGCAATACAATCATCAATTATACCTGCATCATCAATCTCTGAATCACCCAATACTTAATCACTGAAACCCTGTCAACAACCACAGTTACCAAAACACATACCAGAGCCCAGAACTCTGCCACAACCACTAAAATCAACAACAACTAGAAACATCAAATCTCATAATGCATACGCTACTTGACTATGTCAAACACGCGTATATACGCGCCTTTACCAAAGAGAACCCCCGTACAGATCTATAGATAATTACTTAAACCTTCGTTGTCATCAACTTGATTCAGATCAAGCCAAGCATCACAAACCCATAACAATCATGCTGAGCTTCACCCTTCAACAAACATTCATTGCACAGACACCCCCTTGGCCTAATGATCTTCTCTTATATAGGTTTAGGCTTTTCTCAATACCATGGTCCAAAACCACGTCGAACCAATACCTTGGACCCAATACCTGGGGTCGTCACTTCAGACCAAATATCATGGACCAAATACGACGGACCAAATATCATGGTTTCCAACATGTACGTGCATTTACTTCTATGAACCCGCGTGTGTACGTGTACGCACCTTCTGTTCCGCTAATCCGCGTCTATACGCGCTTCCATCAAGGTTAACATGCATATATCTTGTACGCGCCTTCTGTTCCACTAACCCACATGTATACGCGCTTCCATCAAGGTTAACATGCGTATATCTCTTTCTTGTCCTCTGATTGAGTTGCCACCAAAAACAACACTTGTATCATACCCCTGAGTGAGTTGCCATCAAGGACAACATCTGTACCATAATGCCAACAATCTCCCCCTTTGGACTTGATGGCAACAACCACACCAAGTCACTCTCCCCCTTTGACATCAAGGGCAAAGGGCGGACCAAGATGTTCTGTTCTTTGGTATACCCTCTTCTGTCCATACTCCCCCTGAGTATTTGCTGAAATCTCTTATATAGCTCCCCCTTTGCATATGCCAAGATGTACCAATCTGTCCATGCTCCCCCTGAGAACATGCAAGGTCTGCAAAAGCATAACATGACTCTATACATACATCATTCTCCCAACCAAGTGGGAATTTTAAACTCATCCATCCCACTAAGTGGGGATATACCAATTGTTTACATATGACAACCAAGTACATATACATGACTCGACAATAAGAACCATTACATCATCCATCCCATGCATAGTGGGGTAATAAAACAAAGACTAGCAATCTAATCAAGACCAACATCTACCATGTATGTACCATAAGCATCTGTCATTAGCATCCAAACCTGTAACTTGCAATACCATTCTTTTGACTGACCAACAATAAGTAGCAAGATGTATCATTTAGCTACATAATCATCATCACCAAAGACTTATCATTAAAAATGCCAACAATGCATTATTTAAGTATACTCTCCACCTTAACCTGTGCCATGCCATCTCAAATAGTGACTGAACCATATCAGACTTATGTACTGCTGCTTTCTTTTAGAACATCGTATACGCGACTGTGCAGCGTCTAACTCGCGTATATATGCGACTTGTCTTCATGAAACACGCGTATGAGATTTAGAACACAGAGGTTCCACATTTTCAGCTTCCTTTGAGTCTATCATGTCTGTGTACTCTGCTATATTACCTCTTTTTGGTTGTACTTCCTTTCTCTTCCATATCTTCATCTGTGATGATGTTTTCTCCTTTTGGTATGGTTTCCAAAATTTTCTCGTGCATTCCTTTGCTATGTGTCCAAGCTTGTTACATGCATAACATCTTATATGTTTCTTATTCCTTCTGTAGCAATCAACAGCTTTGTGACCAAACATATTGCAAGAAAAACAATATCCTTTGAAGTACCGGGAACGTGAAGATCCTTTTGTGTGATGGTCTTGAACCATTCTACTTCTGCATCTAGCTGCAACATGTCCATGATTATGACATACATAACATTCAACATTATTCATCGAAGGAAATAATCGTCTATCACTTCCATAATTAGGAGCAAAAGATTTTCTTTGAGGAATTTCTTTCCTTGGTTGCTGCTGGGATTGACCTCTCATCTTCTTGTTGGGGATTTCAGATTTTGCATTAGAGTTCCTTGTCTCACTTTGTGAACTAGATTCACCTTCAATGGATTCATGAAAACCACAACTAGTTTTGATAGTAGGAGACCGTTGACTACTAAGAATATCATCCAAAATCTTAGTACTATCTTGAAATCGCAATAGTTTATCCTTTTCTTGTATTTTACTTTTCAAGATATTTACCTCATCCTGATGTTGTTCTTCCTTTTCCAGACATTACTTCTTCAAAGTTTCTTCATACTTTCTTCCTTCTTCCACTTGTTGCCTTAGTTTGAGAATCTTATTTTCTTGTTCTTCATTCAGCACCTGCAACATTTGACGAACTCTAAAAACACATTCCATCTAAGCTTTTAAGCTGATAATTTCTTCTTTGAGGGCACTCTCCCTTTTGCTAGGTAGATCTTCTTGATCTATGATTTTATCTGATGCTTCATTTGCTTGTCCATCTTCAATCTGAGGTGATTTAGGATCTGAATACTTGCTTCCACTCACCGGCAGGCTGTCATTGTTCCTTTGAGCTGTCTTCTTCTTTTGACGTGCTCTCTTTCCCGTTGTTCTACGGATCTCCTTCAAGCAATCAAGCTTCTACCACAGGAACTGCTCTGATACCAATTGTTGGAAATAAGACTGAGACGAGGGGGGGGGGGAATCAGTATTAGCAAATCAGTTACTTTTTCCTTATCATACTTAGATACATATATGCTACTTTAGTTAAGGATACCCATGTATATACGCAACTGTGCTTAAAGAAACTAGCGTATATCCAATAAACTTATGATTCAGTTAGTTGATCTTCAATGAGTGCCTTAGAACATTATTAACCATATTAGCAGTAAACAGGTGCAGTAAAACAGAACTAAACATCATACATAAGGAGCACAGATGAACACCATGATATAAGGTGGAAACCCAATGTGGGTGAAAACCACCTGCTGCAATTTGTTTCTATCTTCTTTTAATAAGAAACTTCTTTTACAATAGTACCGGTGCAGTCGTATACCAGTACGTAGGCTTCTACCTGCAGAAGGCTACAACCTTCTTAGCTCTTGTACTAGGCGATCCATTTACTAGTACGTAGGTGCCAGCCTACTAAAGGCTCCAACCTTCACTTGTTTTCTAGCCTCTCCTGGAAGGGAGCTACAACCCCCTTAGCTCTTGTACTAGATGAAGTACTAGTATGTAGGTGCTGGCCTACAGAAGGCTACAACCTTCTCTTCTAGGGACCACGTTTCATACATTTTTAGACTGGATCCACAAATACACAACAATCATCACTGCAATACAATCATCAATTATACCTGCATCATCAATCTCTGAATCACCCAATACTTAATCACTGAAACCCTGTCAACAACCACAGTTACCAAAACACATACCAGAGCCCAGAACTCTGCCACAACCACTAGAATAAAAAACAACCAGAAACATCAATTCTCATAATGCATACGCTACTTGATTGTGTCAAACATGTGTGAATACGCGCCTTTACCAAGAGAACCCGCGTACAGATCTATAGATAATTACTTAAACCTTCGTTGTCATCAACTTGACTCAGATCAAGCCAAGCATCACAAACCCATAACAATCATGCTCGAACTTCACCCTTCAAGAAACATTCATTGCACACACACCCCCTTGGCCTAATGATCTTCTCTTATATAGGTTTAGGCTTTTCTCAATACCATGGTCCAAAACCACGTCGAACCAATACCTGGGGTCGTCACTTCAGACCAAATACCATGGACCAAATACCACGGATCGAAACCATGGTTTCCAACATGTACGTGCCTTTACTTCTATGAACCTGCGTGTGTACGTGTATGCGCCTTCTATTCCGCTAACCCACATCTATACGCGCTTCCATCAAGGTTAACATGCGTATATCTCGTACGAACCTTCTATTCCGCTAACCCACGTGTATACGCACTTCCATCAAGGTTAACATGCGTATATCTCTTTCTTGTCCTCTGATTGAGTTTCCACCAAAAACAACACTTGTATCATACCCCTGAGTGAGTTTCCATCAAGGACAACACCTATACCATAATGCCAACACTAAGTTCGATGATATGATAACTTCCTTTCCATACACTAGGTTAAATGGAGATGTTCCTATTGAGGCCTTCTGTGTTATTCGGTCAGCCCATAGTGCAAATATCAAAGACTTATACCAGTTTTTATGATTTTGCTCGATAGTTCTCTTAATGATTTTGATAAGATTTTTATTGGTAGATTCTGCTAAACCATTACCCTGAGGGTAGTAGTTTTCAGAATATTTCAATTTAAATCCCCTTTTAATAGCAAACTCAAATATAGAATTACGAGAGAAGTAAGATGCATTATAAAAAATAAGAGCGTTTGGAACACCAAACCTGGTAATAATGAACTGGTCTATGAATTGAATGATTGCCTCAGAGTTTGTTGTCTTCAAAGGAATTGCTTCAACCCACTTAGTAAGGTTATCGGTAGCTGTAAGGATATACCTATGACGTTTGGATGAATGTGGAGTGATTTCTCCAATGATGTCCAATCCCCATTGTTCAAAAGGTTGTTCAATGTTGACTGGCTGCAGAGGAAAAGCTGGCTTCCTTTGTCTTCCACTGGTAGTTTGGCATATTTGGCATTTCCTTACATATTCATGAGTATCTCTGAACAAGGTGGGCCAGTAATACCCAGCATGAATGATTTTGTGAGATGTTTTATTAGCTCCAAAATGTCCTTCTGCTGGTCCATCGTGTAGCTCCTGCGAGACTTTTTGCGCTTCAGGTATTTCTAAACATCTTAACAAAATTGAATCATAATTCCGTCTAAACAACACATCATCAACTATCATGAAGTTTTTTTCTTTTAGCCTTATCTCTCGCTTGTTTTTATAGGAAATATTAGAAGGATCATATCCATTTTTCAAATAGAATATCAAATCTACATATTGGGATTCAGGATTAGTTGTACTTATCTGATTGATTTCTTCAATATCGTTTGTATCTTCATGTTTCTGAATATTGGAAGCTCCTGCTAACAACCTGCAAAAACCTTGGCTTTTGACAATCTTTGCTGGTTTAATTTCCAAGTCGTATTCTTATAATGCTGTGACCCAATTTGCTCTTTTTTCTCCTAATTCTCTTTGAACTAGTAACTGTATTACTGTTGAAAAACGGAATATAACTTTTGTGTGAGCTTTTAAGAGAAAGGGTCTATAGTGTTTAATGGCTTTGTATACAGCAAAGTCTTGTTTTTCAACTTCCGAGTAATTAAGTTCAGCACCTTGAAGGTTTGAACTATAAAATGAGATTGGTGCTTCCAAGTTTTGATTGTTAATTTGCATCAGCACTGTTGCGTAAAATGAATCAGATCCAAGAGTATATAACATGAAATGATTTGAAAAATTAGGAGTGCTTAAAGCAAGGGCATTTATGATTGATTGTTTGATGGAATCAAATTCCTCTTTTTCTACAGGCCCCCATTTAAACACTGAATTTTTCTTAATCATGGTTTGTAATGGTAAAACAATCTGTGAGAAATCTGGAACAAATCTTTTTACAAAGTTGATTTGACCTAAAAATGATTGCATGGATTTTTTATTATGAGGGAATCTAATATCATAAATCTCTTTGATTATATCTGGATCAATATAAATACCAGCCTTTGAAACAATGAAGCCCAAGAGTTTACCTTGGTCAAGAGCAAAAAAGGATTTCTTAAGATTGAGCGAAATGCCATACTTTTTGCAGCATTCAAAGATTTGTTTCAGATCATGCAAATGATTTGATATTTTCTTAGAGAACAAAATAATATCATCTAAATAGACAACTACTGATTTATTGATCAATCCTTTGAATGCTATGTCCATCGCTCTTTGAAATGTAGCTCTAACATTGATTAATCCAAAAGGCATTTTTTGATAGGTGTAAGTTCCCCACTTGGTTCTAAAGGTTGCCTTAAGTCTGTCATCAGGGTGGACCAAGATTTGATTATACCCTGAGAAACCATCTAAGAAGGACATTATTTCAGAACCAGCTACTGAATGGAGAGTTTGCTCCATGGTAGGTAAAGGGAATTTATCCTTTTGACTTGCTTTATTAAGATTTTTGAAATCAATACAAATTCTAATGTCACCATTTTTCTTCCTTACTGGCACAATATTGGATGCCTAGTTTGAATGTATAACAAGAAAAATTATCTTAGCTTTCAAGAGTTTGTTTAATTCAGATTTTATTTGATTCTCTAAGTTAGGATGAATCTTCCTTAATTTCTGTTGTACTGGTTTTTTTTCAGAAAGCATTGGAATCGTATGTTGTATGATAGATGTATCATATGTTTTCAAATCATCATATTTCCAAGCAAAGACATTTTTATATTTATGCAATAATCTAATGAATGCAACTCTTTCTTCTGAAGAAAGTCCTATTCCCAAATTGATGTTTTGTTGATTCTCCTTAGTACCAAGGTTTATCAATTCAAATCTCAAAGTATAACTTTGGATCTTTGAATTAGTAACCTGTTTAAACCTGTCTTTGATGTCATAAAGATCTTCAAGCTTGACCACTGGTTTAGGTATTGAGTTTTCTTCAAGCTTTTCCTTAATTTAAAGGTCATGGTCACTTTCATCAATACTTTGATCATCATAGGATTTGTCAGAAGTTAAGAAATTTAAAATGTCATCATTTTGATTGAATACTCACCAGTTAGTGACATTATCAAGAATTGATGGTCTAAAAATCAATTCTACTGAAAATTTATCGAGACTGTAATCTTAAGATGGAAGGAGCTTAGAAGCAACATTAGCTAGTAAATCTGCTATTGCATTCTGGGATCTAGGGATGGGAGAAATATTGAATGCCAAAAATTGAGATATTAGGTCTTGTACCAAGGACTGATAGTATTTAAGGTGACTAGAAAGGAAACGAATAGTGTTTCTAACTTGTCTTATAACAATTTCCGAATCACCAAACACTTTCAAATATTGAACTTTAAGACCAATTGCTTTGTAAAGTCCTTGAATCAAGGCTTCATATTTAGCTATATTTTTTGTGAATTCAAATTCCAACCTGCATGATAACATGGTCTTTTCTCCCTCGGGACTAACTAAAATACATCTTGCTCCTACACCTTTACTAAATTTAGACCCATCAAAATATAATGACCAAAACAAAGATTTATCTACAGTTTTATTTACAGTTTCCTCAGCAATTTTAACACACCTTGATGTATCTGGTTGAGAAAAAATTTCAATTTGAGATGTGAAATTATTAACTGAGAAGGGTGATGGTTGAGCAGTAAAATTGCCAAAGAATGATTCAGATGAGTAATTCCCCAAAATGTTGCTATTGAATGCTATTGTCTGATTTTCTTGTTTGAACTCAGTAATAGTATGGGTGATATGTTTCTCTCGATAAATCTTTATTTGATTTGGCTTTCCTTTATAAGGTAGCCACATATGAGACCAATCGGTGGAAATATAACCATGGAGTTTCTCAGACCATTCTCTACTCAAAATCAAACCATAGAATTCAAGTATATCAGCGATTAAAATGTCAATTCTCTGAACCACTCTTGGATCAACTAAAAACCTAATAGTAACTGAGTTGATTTATCCTAAAACCTGGACCTTAGTTCTATCCAACTAGACAATATGAATTGCAGACTTTTGGAGTTCAATGTTCAGTTTGGAACAAACTAAAGTTGGCATTATATTCGAGGAAGCCCCTGAGTCAATCAAACAGTGGTGTAGATTTCTATTATAGATCTCGTAGGTTAAGAGAAAAGGGGGAGTATGGGAATTCGATCTATCTCTGATTACGACAACATTAGTAGCTTTTACTTTACCAGGAGGTGGTTTAGCAACTTTGGACAATACAACATTTGGAAGAGGAGAAGAAGGTACATCATCTAACTCCTTAAGCATCAATTTTTGTTGATGTTTGAGTTTACTAAGCTCAAACATAGTGATATTGTTTTATTCATGTCTTCAATAAGGTTGTAGTCCATAGAATCTGTAACTACTAATGTTTTAGATGTTGAAGGTGGATTTGAATATGATGGCTGATTTTGAGAAGGTATCGCTGTGGATTTCTTTGTGGGAACTTTTTCTTTAATAGTAGTACCTGTATTTCTTTTCTTCTTATTTATTTGAACAGTTTCAAGAGTACCCTTACTCCTGGTAGTTACAGGGAAAACTTCCTATTCATTTTCTGTATGTTATGAAACCAGCTCAAGAAAAATATAGAAAATATAGATCAACGCCTTAAAATTCAGCCTCTTCGAGGGGGCAACCTCCTTTACATTACATAAATGAACAATTCTTGGATGATACAAATGACAAAACCTCCTTTCTATATATAGGAGTCTAAGAAGTCACAATATAACCTAACCGACCTAACAATAATAATATAAAGCCACAATAACAATAGAGGGATTCTATGGGGCACAGTAATAACAATATGGGGACAATAGGGGCACAACAATATTAATAAGGGATACAACTACAATAGTAATGGGGTAATCACTAGTATTATAGGGACGCAACATGCCCCTCTCCTTCAAAAAAGTGTTGTCCTCAACGCTTGAGTAGTTCTGGATGCTTCTGTATAAAATTCTCATCCTCC
>APFE030855752.1:0-16535 GCA_000404065.3 Pinus taeda | reverse complement strand
AGCCGACCTAACAATAATAATATAAAGCCACAAAAATAACAATAGAGGGATTCTATGGGGCAAAGTAATAACAATATGGGGATAATAGGGGCACAAAAATATTAATAAGGGGTACAATTACAATAGTAATGGGGTAATCACTAGTATTATAAGGACTCAACACTGTATTAGAATTAGGCAAAATAAAGTCCCACATTCCATGACATTCTATAGTTACCTCTTCTTCAAGTCCTTTAGATGATATGACTGTTTCTTCTTCTTCTTCTTCTTCTTCAGGATCTGAGTCTACGCTGGATATAACATGTGGTGGCTTTGATTTAGGTTTCTTAAAGTTTGTAAATGGTCTTTTAGTTGAAGTCTCAGCTACCTGCTTCTTGATTTCTACCATTTCGTTTGACATAGTCTTGAGAACTTTTTGAAGACCTTCTATATCATATGGATCTTTAGCCATTTTCTTCTTTTAATCATATTTGAAAGAGACTTTTTTAGATTTTTTGTCTTCAAGAGTAGCTTTGTTTTCTAAAGCAATAATGTGTTTCTCTACAACAAGTGCCTCTTTCATATTTTCTGCTAGAGTTGGTTTTGCAGCTCTATCTACAAAGATAGTTATATTTGAAGGTAAAGTTGTTACATACCATTCGCTTCTGATTTTCTCACTAGGTTTAGAGGCAGTTGGAATCTTATTCAAGAGTTTATTAAATCGTGAATTGACCTCTTTTATGGGTTCTTTAGACTCTATCCTAAGATTCGAAAGATCGTTAATTAACGTTGCTAAAGATCTGTCATCATTGTATTTAGTCAAGAACTGTTCTTGAAAAATGTTCCAACTAGTAATGGATCCTGATGGCAAGGAAAAATACCAAGACCCAGCTGATCCTTGTAAGGTATAAGGGAAAAGCCTAACAACGAAATCTTCCTCTATAACTCCTTTTAAGTTAACTGCTAACATAAAGTTGTTAATATGCTCATCGACCTGTATGCTTGCATCTGGATTAAATTTCGGCAACCATTTTTCAGGATGTGCTGGCAATGGGTGTAATGTTGCAGGCATCGTGACTGCACCAGGATTATTCCATGGATTTTGTGCCATTGTCGAACTACTACTAGATGACAGTACCGATAAAGTTCCAGATGATTGGGAAGGAGAAGATATTGAATTTTGAGGAGGTTGAGAAATAGATGTTGAAGTTCCAGTTCCCTGTTGAGCAACAATCTAGAGTGGGGGAGTGGATGGTTGACTTCGCACTGGAGAAGATGAAATGGATTATGATGATGAGAAAATATCACTATCAAATCCTTCAGTTGTTTTCCTTGCCCGTTCTTTTTTAGGCAGAGGTAACTCAGTAGGTTCAATACCAAGCTTTTCACTCTGAAGTCTAGTGAGGGGGTGAGAAAGAATGAATTGTGAAGTCACACTGCCTTGAGATACCTCAGATTTGTGTGGTGATATTGAGAAGCCTTGAAGTTTATGGATGAGAGACTATACTTCAGGAGATTCAGGATTTAATTAATCTGAGATATGTTGGGGTTGAGCAGTGGTAGTTGTCTCTTCTTCTCATTTGAAGACTGGAGTTCCAGTATGCAAAGGAGAATTCGGAGGTGAGGTGGAGGGAGATTTACTCTCAGAATGGGTTGTAGGTTTGGATTTGCTCGCCATTCACAGTTCAGGCCCTCCTTCTAGTGCCAAAAATGTTGATAACTCGAAAATTGTTGCATGAACATCGGGGAAAACCACCCGGTCCGGACCTTAAAGGCAACTCCTTCTCCGTTTGATGTGGTGGCTCTGACTGGATATTATGGGACCAGTTTCCCAATTATTTGTAAATAGGATGGCTAAGTGATTCATGTTATATTATCTAATGTATTATGGATGATTTATTCTAAAATGCAAAATTATAAACAACTTAATCTATCCCGGGAAATTTCCACTTTAGTGTAACTTTTGATGATCTTTATCTACAAATAGGCATATAGATGACTCCATTGATAAATAAAGACATTCATTCATATGATAATTAAATTGTTCAAGTAGTTGAACAAAGTAATAATAAAAACATTATTACACTATTCTTCATATATCATTGACATAAATACGATTGAAATAATAAAATTCCTTAAACATTCAATAGTAATAAGTACAAAGACTGTTGTTATAACACATACACATATCAAATGATAGCAAGATTGAATAAACGCTAATTCATATAAAAGAATGGAGCAAAGACAAATATAATAGTACCATATGTAATTTGAATCCCTTCCAATATCAATCGCATTCAGATCTTGTCTTCCAACTTAGAAATACTCTCACAAAATAAGCAATAATGCCTATCTCATCAAAGTATTCTTCATTAAAATTCAGTATATAGGTCCAGTCTTCATAAAAAAATATATATATCAGAAACACAATAGTGCAACTCCCTATCCAATTTTTGATACAAAAAATGGGGACCCTTTCTAAAGACACGAAAGGGTCTATAAATACTATCTAAGGTAACTAATTATGAAATAAAAATGCTGTGAGGTGGTATAACCAAATCATGAAAATCTCCTTGAAATATACATGCTTGCAGTCGGTAGAATGATTCACTATTTCGGCTGATTATCCTTTGGCTTGAGCTGGCATATAGCGAGCATTGGTTGCAATTCTGGAGGGTGACTCATACATGAATGCAGTTGGGCTGAATATGTAGCATCATTGATTTTAGGAAACATGTAACCGATTGCATTGGTTAAACATTTCATTGCTGCCTTTTGACTATATGGTTTAACTAGGAAGAACCAAAAGGTGTCCCAAGTTAAACTTTGGATGCCCGCAATTAATCTCTCCTTCTTTTCCAATTCCTGTTTGCATGTCTGTTCCAATGCTTTGGCTGATGGCAGTTTACCTGGAGTACATTCTGGAATCAAATTAGACAGATAAAGAGTATCATTAATTAAATCAATCAAATTACCAGTCGTTGATTGATGCAGGAGAAACCGGCAACAAAGCAAACCAGAGGATCATAATAGAGAAAATCTTGTTTTAAAGCAGAAAAGCGAATTTAAAGCGGATAACTTAAAGCAGATAAGATGGATAAAACCATGCACGCTTTTGGAGAGCTTTCATTATAGAAAAACTAGGAGAAAATCTTATCAATTCTTCCTAATGCATCTTATATAAATGTAATGTGATAGGGTGTGAGATATATATTATTTATGAGTAAAATAGTGAGTGAGCAAGATGTAGTCGATTGTGAGTTGGGTTTTAAGGCTGAAATGCCTTAGCCTGGAATGTAATTTGTTCTGTATATATATATATATGTGTGTTCATGTTCTGTGTTAATTATATATTGCTATGTATTGTATTACCTTGTGGTTGTGAGATTTTAATCCTATATTGCATGCTTGTAATGGGTTGAAGGGAAGGATCAAGATTTTTTTTAAGAATTTGGGATTTTGAGCAACCCCCAAAATCTCATTTTCATCAGGTGGTATCAGAGCAGGGAAAGGATTCCTGAGAGAAGAAAGAAGAATGCGAACAGAAGGGGAAAGAGGTGCAGTTATATTAAAGTTGGAGAGTTTATGCAGATGGCGGCAGCATAAGGTGAGAAGATTTGCAGCAACCTAGAGAAGGATGCCAAAAGACCGAGTGTGGAGGGCTTGGTGAGGTATCATGTAACAGAGGAGACTGTTACTGTAGAGGTTGGTTGCAGCTCACAGAAATCATGGAAGCAGTTCTAGTGAAGGAATGCAGTGGATAAAATTGCTATTACAAAGACCAGAAGCATATGACCAGGAGGTCATAAATTTTTGTGCCTCGGGAGTCTGATGCAGGTGCATCTCACCCTTTTCTTAATTAAAGAAAAATCCAAGTGAAGCATGAAGACGCGGACCAGCGGAGCTGAGTAAAGGGAAAAAACAGAGAAAATCTCCCTTAAAGCAGTTAAAGAAAAAAAATTAAAGAGAGAATGGATAAGACTAGATAGAATTCCTATTATTAATAGCCATGCACGCTTTTTGGAGAGTTTTTGTGGAGAAAAATCAGAAGAGGATAGGATCGGTCCTTCATAAGACTTTTTATATAAATGTAATGCAATAGGGGTGTAATAGATATCTTATTTTGTGAAGAAAATTGTGAGTGGGCAAGATGTAGCCGAGCATGAGTTCGTTTTAAGGCTGAAAGGCTTTAAATTTGTAATTGTTCCGTAAACATATAAAAGTGTGTTTATGTTCTGTGTTAATTGTATACGCTATGTGTTTTATAAATGAGTCAAACTTGTGTTCTGTAAATAAAAATGGTGTTGCAGGCACTAGGCGGCGGCTGCATGAATGTTCAAATGAGAGCAAGACAGACTATAACAGTGAATTAATTAAAAGGCTTCCCAAAGATTGTGAGTGGGCCCATAACCCAGAGGTCCAGGATCAAGATTTTTAAAGAATTTGGGATTTTGGGCAACCCCCAAGATCTCATTTTCATCAGGATGAAAATGAGATTTTGGGGGTTGCTCAAAATCCCAAATTCTTAAAAAAAATCTTGATCCTTCCCTTCAACCCATTACAAGCATGCAATATAGGATTAAAATCTCACAACCACAAGGTAATACAATACATAGCAATATATAATTAACACAGAACATGAACACACACACACACATATATATATATATACAGAACAAATTACATTCCAGGCTAAGGCATTTCAGCCTTAAAACCCAGCTCACAATCGACTACATCTTGCTCACTCACTATTTTACTCACAAATAATATATATCTCACACCCTATCACATTACATTTATATAAGATGCATTAGGAAGAATTGATAAGATTTTCTCCTAGTTTTTCTACAATGAAAGCTCTCCAAAAGCGTGCATGGTTGTATCCATCTTATCTACTTTAAATTATCCGCTTTAAATTCGCTTTTCTGCTTTAAAACAAGATTTTCTCTATTCTGATCCTCTGGTTTGCTTTGTTGCCGGTTGCTCCTGCATCAGACTCTCGAGGCACAAAAATTTATGACCTCCCGGTCATATGCTTCTGGTCTTCATAATAACAATTTTATCCACTGCATTCTTTCACTAGAACTCTGTGAGCTGCAACCAACCTCTACAGTAACAGCCTCCTCTGTTACACGATACCTCACCAAGCCCTCCCGCACTCGGTCTTTTGGCATCCTTCTCTAGGTTGTTGCAAATCTTCTCACCTTCTGCTGCCATCTGCACAATAGCAAGACCATAAAATCTCCATCTTTAACACAACTGTAACTCTTTCCGCAGAATCTTACTGCTCTGATACCAACTGATGAAAATGAGATCTTGGGGGTTGCCCAAAATCCCAAATTCTTTAAAAATCTTGATCCTGGACCTCTGGGTTATGGGCCCACTCACAATCTTTGGGAAGCCTTTTAATTAATTCACCGTTATAATCTGTCTTGCTCTCATTTGAACATTCATGCAGCTGCCGCCTAGTGCCTGCAACACCATTTTTATTTACAGAACACAAGTTTGACTCATTTATAAAACACATAGCGTATACAATTAACACAGAACATAAACACACTTTTATATGTTTATGGAACAATTACAAAGTTAAAGCCTTTCAGCCTTAAAACGAACTCATGCTCGGCTACATCTTGCCCACTCACAATTTTCTTCACAAAATAAGATATCTATTACACCCCTATTGCATTACATTTATATAAAAAGTCTTATGAAGGACCGATCCTATCCTCTTTTGATTTTTCTCCACAAAAACTCTCCAAAAAGCGTGCATGGCTATTAATAATAGGAAGTCTATCTAGTCTTATCCATTCTCTCTTTAATTTTTTTTCTTTAACTGCTTTAAGGGAGATTTTCTCTGTTTTTTCCCTTTATTCAGCTCCGCTGGTTCGCGTCTTCATGCTCCACTTGGATTTTTCTTTAATTAAGAAAAGGGTGAGATGCACCTGCATCACTGATCTACATCTTGAAGTTTCCCTCTCCGCTTTCATCAATTAAGATTGCCATTCTAGGAACATAATTTCCTTATGTGATTCTAGAATTTTAGGTAGATTTGTAGCTTGTCCTTCATTGGTTTCTTGCCAAGAAAGAAATTTTGTTAATGTCTCATCGGCCTGTTCCAAATTTTGCCTTGCATCAACTGATTTATCAATCATTGATGAAGAAATTTCACAGAGGAGCTTAGCAAGAGAAATATTGTGACATAGCAATTTTAGTTGATTAATCAACGCCTTACTGATCTGGAGAGCTTCAGATTTGAACTTTGCTGCTTGAGTAAAACCTTTGAACTCTTCTATTTGTTGTGATAATTGAGTGATTTGCTCATCTTTTGTTTTTCTCAATTGTTCATTCATTAATTTCAGCTTGGCCAATGCTAGGGATAATTCTTTTTGTTTCTAAACTGCACTTTGATCTATCCTTTGCTTCTCCTTGAGAAATTTCTCATTTAGATGATTGTTTGATTGTTGTTGTGCTGCTAGCTGCTGTTCTAATTACTCTATCTTCTACTACCTTTCGGATACATGTGCTTCCAGTGAAACAATTGTTTGATCTTTTTCTTTGAGTAAATTTCCGACTTCCGATGCTTTATCCATAGTAGGTGTCGAGTATTCCCCGAAATATTGAGAGAGTTTTGTAAGGTCTTCGGAAGGATTGAATTACTCTTTCCATACCACATTAGCCATCTCCATCTGTGCAAGCAAAAGATAAGATTGATCAAGCTTTCTCTTTTTCCTTTGTTTTTTACTACAACCCTATGCTTAGGGCTATAGAAGACATCTAAAGATGGTATATCTTCTATATGCAAAACAATTTCATCCGATGGATCCTTTGGGATCACCTATACATCCTTTTGACTCATGGGTGGGCAGCTGGTTCCTGCAGTTGGTACCGTATTAATTACTGTCTTGCGACTAGTTGTCACTTCAGGCATGCTAAATTCCTGTAAGCTTTCAATATTGCTTATAATGGAATCGAATTTTTGCCATTCTTTAAGAAGATTTGGATCAATTTGAGTATATGTATCCATGAGTTGACTATCTTTTCCCTATTCTTTCTCCTATTCTGGTGTTTTTCCTTTCTCGGGAACTTTTTCCACTGCAGGGGCTTTGTCAACAGTTTGCTGTTCAGTTTCACTTGACTGGACTATCGAGGTGGTAACTAATAGGTCTATAGGCAGAGTTTGCAACCTCTGGTCTCTAAGCATATTAAATGTTTCAAGCCCTTCATCTTGATATCTGATCTTGGCCAATGATTTAACTTGAAATAATGATTCAGTTGAGGAAAATAGGTCATCGAATTCATCCTTTTCATGACCAAACTTTGCAAGTTTGGCTTGTTCAAGAACATTATAGGCAACTTTTCTTGGATCATATTGCCTGTTAGGAATTGTGGCAAGATTCAACATTTGTATTTTTTCTACCTCCTTTTCTACGTGTTTGTAATCATGAAGAGTGAAAACACCGCAACGTAAAGGGAATATAGGCCATACTTGTTTCTTAGAATTTCTAAGGGTTTTTTATGTCCCTTCTACTATTATTTGATAAGCCAGTTCTCGAGCTAATAATTTATCAAGAACATACAAGGGAAGAACATGGGGTTTGGTAAGGCTACCAAAAAGCCTTATATAAGTGAACTTGTCCTCTCTGAACCAATTATCGACTGCAATCAAGTCAATCCCTGCTTCCTCGGAAATCCTGGGAGCAGGCTTAGTAAAAATAGCATAAAACACAGGTAGCATAAAACCATTGCAAATTTTATATAAATGATTTTTGTAGTGAGCCTTCCATAACAGTTGATGATAAATATGGATTGGCTTAGGGTCTTGGGGAGTCCATCTCCATTTTAGTATCGGATATTCGGAATTAAAGCAAATAGTATCCATAATGTAAGCACTGTAACAGAAATGGGGAATGGTCCTGGTAGTTTTACGTGCAGTTGATCTGTATTCAAGAATTGTTGTGGCTAATTTATCGGACAAAACATTTACCCAATCCATCACATATCCATTTATTGCAGCTTCCATTAGGGGGAACATTTCTATAGTGAATTTGGCAGAGTTATATATTCCCCACATTCTACACATCATAGCTTCTGCATAACAGTAAGGAGAAGCCAATGAGTTTATAGAGTACTTACCCGATGATTCATGCTTGTGCCTTTTAGGGAAATGTCTCCACTTCTTAATCGAGGCTGATTCTGACTCGTTTTCCTTTGCAAATGCTTCAAGGAATGCTTTGTTGTACCGCTTCTCAAGCTTAGGTAAGTGATACATTTTCCTTAGATCATCAGGCCGAAACGAGCCAAATATCCTCCCGTTAGTTGTACAAAATGTTCTGTTCGAGACTGGAATTTATTCTACCACCCATCTCACTATATCAATATATGGTAGGATTGTTTCTCGCACTGCTATCCTGTGAAGATAGGAACAAGCTAAGTCTTTAAGGGTTACTTTCGATTTGTTACTTGAGTCAGTCGTTGCTTCCTTTGATACTTCCTCAGGCTCCTCTGCTTCTATTAGATTGTAAATGCTATCCTAGCTAGTGTTTCCTAGACCGAGGCACGTCGTGTCTGAGATTAATCCTTTTTTGCTTGGTTCAGGATCTTTGGCTGGCTGAGCTACTGCAGTAGGAGTTGCTGCTATGTATTTCTTTGATTTCCTTCCCATTTTGCTTCATATTTATGGTTTTAGCAGAATTTTTCACAAGCAATTGAGAAATTGTGATACAGATAAATTTTTCTACAGACCAATATGACAATGAAAAAGAGTTATGTTGATTAGCAGGCAATAATGGAATATAGTTAAAGATTGCTACGGATAAATCTAAAGAAAATACCTAGCCTTAAGTGCTTCATTGAATATCCATTTAACCTGTCAATCGTGGTAAAGAAGGTTTTAAATGCCCATCATGTCGCTTATATGCCGAATGATTCATTCAAGCATGCCTTAGATTTCTTTGATGGATGAACAGTGATAAATCGCAAATCAGCGATCGGGAACGTCAAGGGAAATGATTTAATACTTGCTTTAAATATCTCCGATCACTGAAAGGTGATACAATGCATGCAAACCATTTTAAATATGTTCTTGAGATGTGCGCCTAATTAATATATCGCAATCGGGAATGGACTCGGGCTTTCTTGTTTTGTGAATGTGATTTTGCCGATTGCGTTATGCTTTATCACATCGGAGGATTTGAGCCTTCCTTTTTTTATGTGTTGGCTTTGTGTTGTCATCGCCAATTTTCGGATTGCAATATGCCTTATCGCATCAGAGGAATTAAGGGGCTACATTATATTGTGCTTGGCATTTGGCTTCTCGGATTTCCAATTTCAGCGCTAGCTTCCTCTGGTCACTGTTATTCTGATATAGATCTTTCAATGTCTTCCACATTGAAAACGGTGTCTCCTTCCCATGGAGACTCGACACAATATGGTCTCAAACTCCCTCCAGAAGAATCCTCCTCGCTCTAGCCACACATTTCTTCCATTCCACCAATTCTTGGGAATTAGCCGCTGCTGGCTTGGGGACTTCTTTATCAATGAAGTCCCATCTAATACTGCTTCCACGTGATCCTTCCAGGCTATACAATTCAAGCTACCATCTAGGGCATACTCAAGTCTCAAACCATTGAACGCCATTGGTGAACTTTGAGATGTGATAAGAATTCGATTTCTACAATCAAGAACTTGAAACTTCGAACTTCTCCCTTCTTTATATACTATTATCTGCTTTGACCACCTTTGCTCCAATACCGTGTAGTTGTAGATCACCTGATAATGCAATATACTAAAGAAAAATACTTGATCTAATTCTACAAACAAACTTACGAAAGCTTAATCGATTTTGAGCAAGATCAAATGAAACACATATAATAGATGAAGAAGAAATCAATCACACATGAACACAGATGAATACTCTGGGGAAAGCCTCAGATAAAAACCCCGTTCTCTATATTATCATACAACTGGAAATATCTCAGGATTACACAAAGCTTTAGCTCACAAGCTATCCAGCTCTCAGTACAAGCCCTCACTACTTCTCATAGACAGAATAGACAACACATATGCCTTCCTTTAGTCCTCCAAGCCTCCTATTTCCTTGCGCAGTTTCTCCTGGGTCGTCAAGCTGCCACCTGTGTGTAATTACCTCACACACTACTCACCAACCTCAGAAATAACTGTGCAATCCTCAAGGAAAGAATTCCTTCTACATGCAAGAGATATCCTCATGGGAATATTCCTGCAACTGATAGTACATTGTCCCATCCTTTGATCTCAACTGTGTCTCTATCTGAACTGACATGCATGAGTTATTTATGAGAGAATATTTAGTTATCTGAAGTACACTAGTTGCATGCATGCATGCATTGACTAACTGAACTCATAATCAGTTCCACAAACTGTTGGAACTAATCTAACTTGACTTAACTCAATTAACTGAGCTAACTAATTACAACTCAAAGTACAACTCATCCTGATCTCCTTGATTAAGGGATAACTTCCTCAATCAAAGGGATAACTGTTGCATGTCTTCACATAGACTTCATGTTTGATTTTCTCTAACTAATTAACTCAAGATTAATTAATTAATTATTTTACAAATAGTTGTTGAGCTCAAATTCAAATTTTAATTCACAATTTTAATTTAGGGACTAATTAAAATTGGAATGTATCCCAAAATGCTATCTATAGGAATGCTATTTTTAGCATTTCTTGTTCCTATTTTAAACATTTTCTGCATCTCTATATTTATGGTTATATCTGTAATTTGTTGCGTTCTTTTTTAAATCCGAATCATTAACATTTTTTTCTCGCCACCACTTCTACCCACTAGACACCTCTCACCACCTCCCTTCAACCATGTTCTGAAAACCCCTAGTTAATTCCCCCCTATTGTAAATACTTAAAACCATTTTGTTATAATTAAACTAGCTAAGATATTGGGATCTCATATATTTCAAAGCTTTAGGAGGGAATTTTTTTAAGGAATCATGGTTGTTTTAAATGCCAGTCATGGACGTCGATTAGTGTACTTTTAATGGGTTGACTGTGTTTTAATTGGTTGGAAGAATAAGGAAGAGTCGATGCTCCTCTTAGGAAAGTCCACAAGTAAAAGAGGACATAAAAATAAATGGTGGAATGGGTCATGCTATCAAGGAGGCTTTTCATGAGCCGAACACACAACAAGTGTGGAATACACTGACGAGAACATAGAAAATTGAGGAAAATTGTCAGGAAGTGGTTTAAAGAGTTGGCATAACAATATCCCCATGACTAGACTCAATAATAGAGCCATAAGTCGAAGGTTGGAAGAAGGGAAAAAGGAGTGAAGGACACATTATTACATGGGGGACATAGGGTTGTAAAAATGGTAGTGGAAATAGTAAGGAAAAGGACTTATCGAGGAATATAAGGAAAAAATAAGAATTCATTAATTCAGGAGGAAGGGAATGAAGGAGTCGACAAGAAAAGAGGGGGAGAAATCATTGATTAGTTTAGTAAGAACCTAGCTCAAGGGTGCATTTCAGAAGGAGGCATAAAGAGAGAGAGAGAGAGAAGTGGCTTGCCTAAGAACTCATGAACCCACCAAGAGTGGCTTACCTTAGGACTCATGAACCCACCAAGAGTGACTTTCCTTAGGACTAATGAACGGACTATGAAGCTTGAGGACTGATGAACCTACTAGCCATACAATGCTTTTCTAGTTAGTGAACCTTCCAATGTTGTGCTCTTCTCTTGTGACTGAGCAATGGCTTGCCTACGGACTGATGAACCCATTGGGAAGTTTTTAGAATGATGAACCTATTGGTTAGACAATAGCTTGTCAAGCTGATGAACCTTCCCATGCTGAACTCTCCTCCTATGACTGAGCAATGGCTTGTATTAGGACATATGAAGCCATTAAGAAGCTTGTGGACTTATGAACCTAGTAGCCATACAATATATTTTCCAACTGATGAACCTTCCCATGTTAAGTTGACCTCCTATAACTAAATTATGGCACCAAGTGCTTACATAAGTCCCTACATTGTTGCTATGGTGTGACTCCTAATAGAAGTGAATAACGCTTGAGAAAAATGGGTCATGTTTATTATTTGTAATTGATGGATTGAGAGTTCCTCATGAGAGGAAAAAACAAAGAAAATAAGTCTCAGAGATAGAGTTGGGAAGCTTGTAGACTGATGAACCTATTATTTAGACAATAACTTGTCTAGTTAATGAATCTTCCTATGTTAAGCTCATCTCTTATGACTGAATGGTGACTCTCTATGCTTGCAAGAATACCCTACATTGATGATGGTCTAGTTAAAGGCTCATGTGGTGTAACAATTTCTTGACTTTTTATTAGTTATTGAGTGCAGGTGGTGTAGTTTTGGGAGAACCTGTTTCAGTTGGTAACATTGGTTTTATTCCTTTGAGCAATTCACCTCTCGCTATGGAATATAACTCGAGGGTGATTTTCTACAAGAAATATTGTTGTGTAGACAAATATAAGGTTGGGTGGAGAGTTGAAGTCTCAATCTGAGTTGCTAGACTCATTTATAAGATAAGTGCTTATTATGCTCTATATGCAAGTGAATTGTATATGTATGCTTGTTGTACTAATTATGTGCCATTTTGAACATTGTGAGGAATGCTTATCTCTTGTACGAATATGGAATGTTGATCTCTTGTTACATTTATGAGGAATAAGTTAATTCTTGTACCTATTTCCAATTTTGAATCTTATGAATTTCCATTTTTGAACATATATATGTTTTTGTGCCACTATAGCATGAATGACAAGAAGGGCTTGAGTATAAACAAGATGGGTAGCTCTTTAATTTTAATTAAAATCTTACATCTAAATGAATTGAATATCAGGCCCCTATGTTTAATTATTAAGAGGAATGAATCCCCCGTGTAATGAAAGTTCAGAAGAGATAATGTTGTTGCATATTAATTATATAAATATATCTATACATAGGTAAACCCGATGACTTATATAAATCTTAGGAGGTATAACATATATGAGTGTGTGTGTGTTATAGGTTGGACTAGGCCGGGGCCTTAATAAGCTCAGGAGGGATAGGACTTCATGCCTTATAGAGCCAATAATGGGTATTCATCATGGTTATGTGTCTGGAGTTGAGTGGTGTTTCACTTGGTCATATATATATGTATATGTATATGTATATGTATGTATGTACAAATATAAGCTCAAGAGGGGAAATGAATCAACTAAGTGTTGATGGGGTTGTAGACATATGTGTGTGTTTTATATGTTTGAAAAAGCACCAAGGGTCACAACGAAACCATGATGGGTGGAACTCGAATAAGTGTTGGGTTGTGTTATATTCTTTCCATGACTAGCCCACGTAGTTAACCGGGGGGTTAGAAGGGGCCCCCCGTTTGTTGCGCCAATTGCGTAGCAGGGGGAGTCATAGGGGGTTTTAGGGTTACAGGTAACCCCAGTCTATGGGATCCAGGGCAGCAACCCGAAATTTTTTGTTTTTGGACCCTATATTAGGTTGGGTGGACCTACCTATGGTTTTGTGCATGATTTTTCACACACATTTTTGGACGCGATGGTTTTTGGTCCATGGTATTGGATGCTTCGGCATGTTTAAATATGTATTGTAACATTGAAAGGAAAATAATGAAAAATCAAGCTAATAGTCCCAGTTTTGGGATACAAGGGAAAATCTTTGTGTATATGTGTTTCATGTGTTATGCTCTCGTATTGTTTATTTTCTGTGTTTCAGAATTCGTATGCAGGTAATTTTTGTATGGGGTTAAAACCTACATTTGGTATCATATTTTTTTTGGCTTCAAGGGGACACCTTTATTGGTAAGGGGTTTCACTTGGGCCTGTGGTAGACCCTGTTCAGTGGGAGATCTACAAGATCAATTATAGTGGTAAAAGAAGATGGTGACCAGTGGAAAGATAGAGATCGAGAAATTTAATGTTCAGAGTTTTGAGATGTGGAAAGTCAAGATGGAGGATATGTTGGTGGATAAGGATGAGTGGATTGTGGTAGATCCAGGTACTAAACCAACGGGAGTGTCCGATGAAGAATGGAAGAAGTTGGATCAGAAGGCAAAGAGCGCAATACAATTGTGTGTCTCAGATTCAGTATTGCTAAATGTATCAGGGGGATCTACAATGAAGGCTTTGTGGGACAAGTTAGAGACTTTGTATCAATCTAAGTCTCTGGCGAATAAACTATTCCTATGAAAAAAGCTGTATAACCTGAGGATGAAAGATGGAGACTCAGTGACAGAGAATTTGAATGCATTTAATATTGTGGTAAGTCAGTATTGTCTGTTGATATTAAAATTTCAGATGAAGATAAGTGCATCAATTTGTTGTGTTCTCTACTAGATTCGTGGGATAGTCTGGTTATTGCAATAGGTAGCAATGCAACTTCCTGTAGTTTGATGAAATAATCTCATCCTTGCTGACGGAGGAGATGAGAAGAAAAAATATGGAGAGCCAGAATGGTGATGCCTTGTCTGTACGAGGACAGTCCCAGAATAGAAACAAAAGTAATTCATCGAGTGGGAGATCTAAATCTAGAGGGAGATCTAAATCTCTAGGAAAACCTATAAAGGTGGTGTGCTGGAAATGCAGAAAGGAAGGGCACTACAAAAGGGACTGTAAATCTAAAGCTCCTGACAAAGGAAAGGGATATGAATGCTCCTTTTGCAAGGTGAAAACCACCTTAGATGAAGGTGGGGATGTGTACTTGGCTTATTCAAGTACACATGTAGATCATGAGGCATGGTTGATTGACTCAAGTGCATCCTTTCACTTCACTCCCCATAGAGAGTGGTTCTACGAGTATGAGAAATGCGATGGTGTTGATGTCTTCTTAGGGGATGACAGGAAGGCTAGAATTGTTGGTCGTGGAAAGGTCAAGTTGAAGTCGCAAGGTGGAAGGATTAGAACACTTCTGAGTGTTTAGAATATTCCTGGATTAGCTAGAATTTGATTTCTGAAAACGAACTGGATGATGCAAGTGTAAAAATAGTGTTCGAGAAGGATAGATACAAGATGGTTTGGGGAGCACTGGTATTGATGTGGGCAGTTCAAATTGGAACTCTGTACAAGCTACAATGTAGCATTGTTGTTGATGGGTGTAATAACTCTGTGGCTCCTGAAAGTGGAGTAGAAAATCTAGTGGTCTCTGGAGAGAAGACCATGTTGTGGCATCAAAGGCTTAGACATATTGGAGAGAAGGGCCTTCAAATACTTCATGGTAAAGGTATGGTAGAAGGTATGAGTAATAGCACTCTAGATTTTGATTTCTACGAAAATTGTGTATATGGGAAGTAGAATTGGGTGAGTTTCCCCTCTGGAGGTAAGAGGGTGAAACAAATATTAGAGCTTGTGTATAGTGATGTGTTTGGCACTGTGAAGGTTTCATCACAGAGTAATTCTGTGTACTATGTATCATTTATAGATGAGTTCTCAAGGAATACATTGATATATTTCCTTAAGTATAAATTTGAAGTCTTTGATAGGTTTAAAGAATTTAAGGCTCTGGTGGAAAAACAGACAGAGAAGAAGATAAAGGTGCCAAGGACAGATAATGGTGGAGAGTTTTGTAGTAAGGAATTTTAAGAATTTTGTAGAAAGTGTGGTATAGCACGGTAGAAGACTACTCCATATACACCTCAACAAAATGGAGCCACAGAAAGAATGAACAAGACGTTGATGGAAAGGGCAAGAAGCATGCTTAGTGGTGTTGGGTTAGGACAAGAATTCTAGGCAGAGGCGATGGAGACTACATGTTACCTGGTCAACAGATCACCTTCACCAGCATTGGAAGATATGACTCCACAAGAGGTATGGACTAGTAAGAAACCTTCTCTTTCACATCTGAGGGTATCTGGATGTGATGCATATGTACATGTTCCAGAAGGGAAAAGAACAAGTTGGATAATAAATCTGAAAAGTGCATCTGTATTGGGTATAAGGATGGTTTAAAGGGTTATAAGATTTGGAACCCTACTAGTAACAAGGAAGGTTGTGTACAACTAAGATGTGGTGTTCAGAGAGGTGAACGATGTTATTAAACATGAAGTCCAACCAAAGGAACCTGAGAAGATAGAGTTTGAGCTAAAGGAGGAAGAATCAAACTCTACATCAGAGGAAGAATCATAATATGAAGATCCACAAACTTCGAGTGTGAGAAGATTAGTTCGAGAAAGAAGGTAGTCAGAAAGGTATAGTCCATCTAATTTCTATTCAAAATTTTCTTTATCTATTACTGATGATGATTCTAGAAATGTGAAAGAAGCAATTTATTCAAAGGATGGAAAACCCTAGAAAGAGGCCATGGTTGATGAAATGGCATCTTTGTACAAAAATTAGGCTTGGGACCTGGTGGAGTTTCCGGCTGGAAGGAAACCCATTGGTAGAAAATGGATGTTCAAAAAAAATACAAATGTAGAAGGAAAGGTGGAGAAATACAAAGCTCGGTTGGTAGCAAAAGGTTATACCCAAGTGTCGGGAATTGATTTTGGTGATATTTTTTCTCTTGTTGCCATGGTAACTTCTATTAGATTCC
>APFE030855742.1:0-13676 GCA_000404065.3 Pinus taeda | reverse complement strand
AATGGGTATGGACCACCATGGAGCTAGCAATAGGTGACATGGGTGGGATAGCCAAGGTGGTCCCAACGTGACCTCCCTTCCCAAAATGAAAACTCTGTTATGTAAAATAGGAGGGGGTGGGGTTTGACCACCCGACCTCGTGCGCAACAAACAAATCCTTAACGAATCCGCCCAAATGAATTTTTTGGTTACTCAGCCAAGGAAATTTATATAAACATGCATTTCATTAGTACACCAAGGATGGAGGAACAAGGAGTGGGAATAAATTTCGAGACAGGAGGAGGCTGTGCACACAGTTCGAGGCAGCATTTTGCAGGACGGCTGAATTTTCACTTTGTCAGATTTTGACAAATTTTATATGGTTTCCGAACTTCTCAACACCATGAATTCGATGGTGCTATCTATTTCTCCATCAAAATTCTGCATTTTTCCGCCATTTCTCAGTATGCATGTGGAACCATGACTGCTACAGAAATTGGGAGCAAAACCATGATCCTTGAAATTTTCCCGAGGAGGTAATTTTTGTCTATGTCAGAATATAGTCAAGTTTGCAGTTATTTTTCATGGTTTTCTAAAGGGATCACAATGGCAAGGTCAGATTCTCTTTTTGAGTTGCAAATTTCTAGTGCACTTATGGAGCAAAATCTTTGAGGAATCTAGGAGGAATCTAAAAGATTCCTTGAGCCCCAAATTCTCAATTTCTCAGAAGTCAAAAAATGGACAGTCGATTTTGTACTATTCGACACCACAAATCTAATGGTGCATTCAGATTTCTCATTTGTCACTCTATTCTTCAGTCTCTTTTCTATGTGGAATGCAGGTGTCAGATTCATGTACAAGCAACCATTTCCATGCAATTGATTTCGTTAGTTCAATGATCTGAGCAACTTTAGCAGTTTGACATCCACTTCTTCAGATGGCCCCTGGTTGTGAGCTATATGAAGTGTGTTCATGTACTTCTTTTCCTATGCATTGTGCTGAACAGATCCCTGTTGATGCTTGATGTGTGATCTTCTATATTACTTGTTTTAATGATTCCTACTTGATGTGACTCGGAATCGTCTATGTGATGTACTTGTTGTGATGATTCGTCATGTTGTGTTTTGAGATCCCTTTGTTGTATGTTTATGGGATACTCATGTTGTCGTCATTTATGTTTGCATTGAGGTCCCTTTTATGCCATGTTGCCGAGATGCTCATCATGCATGAGTTTGTGTCGTACTGATAGGAGTCTTTTTTACTGAGAGTTCCTATAGAAAAACATCTCTTAGAGACACTCCTGCATGAGGGCATTTTCCTTCTATGATAGCAACATAATATCTAAGTACATCATCACTATTGACAACACTAAATGCATCAGCCTACACCATCTTGACACTGGGGCCCGGAGACGTAGTCTCTCCTGGACGAATTCCATTATCAATGACTTATGTTTTTATGTTGCTGATGATTGTCATGTTCCTCTTATTTACAACATGCACATGTACTCATTTATGTTTCTTTTAAAAATTCAATTTAACACATTACGAAAGTAAAAGGTCTTGGAAGGGTCATTTGTCACACCCAGACCTAGATCATCTAGTGTAGAGTTAGGTAAAGTGTGTTTCTTTACTATGTACTTTTGAAACTTACAATCTGATGGTCACGATATGCAGTGATATGATGGTTCATTCTCTCCTCAGTATTACCGACACTTGATCCATGGCTTAACACCCAATTGGTCCATGATCTCTATTTCAAGAGCATGGAGGGTCATTTGTAGGGTGATCCTTCATGAGAGAAGCTTATGTAAATTTTCATTCTTTTATTAATAAATTGCCTGAAGAGGTTGTGTTGGGTCAGACCGTGGACTATTTCCTTCTTTGAGGGTTTTATCCACGTCAAGAATACTAGTGTATTGATCTATGATCTGTTTGTGAGCAGTTTCCTTTGGTGTTCTGTCTGAGGAACATACCCTATAAATTCCTACAAAAAAAAGAGGATATACACCAAGAACCAACCCCAGAGAAAGAGGGAATGAATTCAATAATATCTTGTAAAGCATTGGCAAGAATTACCACTCCTCAATATTTCAAGATAAAAGGACATATCAAGAGGAAAAAGGTTCAAGAAGTGAAAGATCACATCGAGTATCAAGAAATGGATCTGACCATATATTGTAATGCATCAGTAGGAATTAACACTCCTCAAACTATCAAGATAAAAATACATATCAAGAAGAAAAAGGTAATAGTTTTGATTGATTCGGGCAGTAACCATAATTCTCTTCATTGTAAGATAACGAAGGAATTGAGTTGCTTCCTATATCCAGCACCAGAGAGTCAAGTGATGGTTACAAATGGAAGAACCATAAATTTCTCTTAAAAGTACTATAATATCAAGTTATCCATGGGAGAGTATGATTTTAATAGTCCAATGCCTTCCATTCCAATGGGTGGTGATGATGTTCTAGTAGGAGTCCAATGGATACAATCTTTGGGTACGATAACTTTTAATTTTCAAGAATTCTTATTGAATTTGTTTCCTAAGAAAAGGAATTTGAATGAAGGGGTATCACAAGGAAACCACGAAATATAATCATCTCTAACCGAATGATAAAGCTTCTAAATGAAGAACAACGTGGCATAATTGCACAATTATGTTCACTAGAGGTTCCCACATCGAAATCATATATTTCTACAGATCTACAAAAAGTATTAGATAATCATTCCAAGTTATTTGAGACTCCTATAGGCCTCCCACCTATTTGTGATCATGATCATGCTATTCATTTTCCAGGAAGTGTTCCTCCAAACATTGGTCCTTATAGATATCCCTTTGCACAAAAGAGTGAAATTGAACATATGGTTGCAGAAATGCTAGAGTCTAATATAATTCAACCTAGTCAAAGCTCTTTCTCTACTCTAGTAGAATTGGTGGACATGAGGAATGGATCCTAGGACATGCATCTAGATTATAGAGAGCTCAAAAAGCCCACTATTAAATGTAAATTTCCCATTCCTCTCATTGATGAATTATTGGATGAATTTCATGGAGAAATTTACTTCAGCAAGTTGGACCTTTATGCTGGATATCCTCAATTTAGAATGAAGAATGAGGACATTCTTAAAACAAGATTTAGAACTCATGAGGGTCATTATGATTTTTTTTTCATGCCTTTCAGCCTTACCAATTGACCTTGTACATTCCAAGGTTTGATGAAGTCCATTTTCGAACCCTTCCTTAGAACATTTGTGTTAGTATTTCTTGATGATATACTAATCTACAACAAGTCTTGGAAGGATCATGTTCAACATGATTGAGTGCTCAGACTATCAAACGAGAAATAATTATATGAAAAAAACCCCAAATTTCTCTTTGGAGTACAAGAGGTGGAATACTTGGGTCATATTGTATCTCATGAAGGTGTTAAGGTAGACCCTCAACAACAACAAGTTCTCCATCTCTTAAAGGATAACCTCACTTGTCACATAATCGAATGAAGCAACAGATAGATCAACATTGCAGGGAAAGAAGTTTTGATATAGGCGTCTGGGTATTTTTACGAATACAACCATACAAACAAATGTCCCTAAAGCAAGCTAAGAAGGATAATAAATTAACACCAAAGTACTATGGTCCTTACAAGGTGTTGTGAAATATTGGTACTATGGCATACAAACTGGAGCTTCTTGCATCTTCCCAAGTGCCCCCAATTTTCCATGTTTAATGCTTAAAGAAGTTTATATGTGACACGCTCCTAGTTCAAACAATATTGTCGAAACTTAACGAGGAAGGAAAAATCATATTGGAACCTGAAGCAGTCATGAAAACAAGAACTCGACAGCTATGAAAAAGATCAATTTCATAGTATCTCATCAAGTGCAAGAACTTAACCTCTAAATATTCCACATGGGAGGATGATAATTTTACACAAAAGCATCCAAAACTACTCAATCATTGAGGACAACACTTTTTTAAGGAGGGGCGCATGTTAGGTCCCTATACTACTAGTGCAACACCTTATTGAAATTAGTGCAACCCCCTTATTATATTGTTGTGCCCATGTAGTCCCCACATTATTATTATTGTGCCGAATAGAAGCGCACTATTGTTATTGTTGTGCACTTAGATTATTATTGTTATGTCAGATCTGATTACATTATGACCCCTTAGACTCCTATATATAGAAAGGAGGACTTATCATTCGTATCATCCAAGAATTTTTCATTTCTGTGATGTTAAGGAGGTTTCCGCCTCGAAGAGGCTAATTTCTAAGGTGTTGATCTATGATTTCTATCTTTTTGTGAGATGGTTTCATAACACAATGATTGTAGGAGTTGTGTGAATATATTCTTTCTTACATAGTTTTGCAAATAATTCAGAGAATGCATCTATGATTGAGGACATTACATCCAAAGAATTGAAAGTGGTTTCTTCTAGTTTTCAAGAGGAGAAGAATCCTGGTCCTAATGGGTTGTTAATAAAAATTTTCATTTATTTTTATGAACGAATTATAGATGGTCTTCTTCGTGTTATGGAAGAATCACAACCTTCTAGGTAGATTATTCACTCTCTGAATAATTATTTTAACACACTAATTCCAAAAGTGAACAACCCTGCTACTTTTGATGAGTTTCGGCCCATATCTCTGTGAAATTGTGTATATAGGGCTTAGGGGCTTCAGCAGGGAAGGAATACCATAACATGTGCATTCATATTGGGTGATATATATTGAAGCAAAAATGACATAATATATTGAGGATACTATTTGGGGTAAGAGGTTTTTATGTTTGTAGGTATAAAAAATGGAGCTCAAAGTTAATGAAAAAGTATAAAGGGGTATAAAAAATGTTAATAAAAATATGGACACGTACAATATCTAGTGAAAGTATGGGGTTTTTAAATTTGGAAGGTATGTTGGGTTCATATTTGTAGGAGGCTAAATAATGTGATTTTTAGAGGTATTTCCAATACATAGTCAAATTAAGGCTATCGTTTATTATTCCATGAATAAACATGATATGTAAAAGGTTAATTGAGTGAAACCCCCATGATATAATGTCATTGTTAAGGTCAATTCTCATCATTTAAAGCTAATATTATCCAAAGTGATATCAACATAGTAGTTTGTATTCCTTGAAAGGTGTCAGATCCACGTAACTATTGAACTAGCCCAAGAAGGATTACATAGTATAAAATTAAGGAATATAAAAGGTGCAATTTTGAAGATTGACTTCTCAAAAACACATGATTATGTAAGCTAGATCTATATTTAAGTTATGCTAACTCATCTAGGGCTTAGTCTTCCTATTTCTAACTAGATTATGTGTTGCATAACTTTCATTTATTTCTCTATACCTATTAATGGATCAACCTCAACCTTTTTTCATGCACAAAAAGGCCTTCAGCAAGGATGTCAATTATTGTCTTTTCTCTTTTTATTGGTAGCTTAAGGTTTATTCTAGATTATCAAGGAGGCTAAAAGAAGGGGTCCTTTGAAAGGATTATGTGTAGCTATTGAGTTGTACATCTCACATTTATTGTTTGTAGCTGACATCCTCATCTTTTGTGACAACACAAGAAGAGATGCTACATCCATAAAAGAATCTCTTGTTGTATTTAAAGATGCTATAGGTTTGATGATTAACACAGCAAAATCTACTCTATCTTTTCGTGGGCTTCATGTTGAAGATTTAGAATCTTAGCAAGATACTTTTCCCTTTGTTGTAGCTTAGATTAATGAGGCACTGATATATATGGGATTGATGGTTAAGCCTAACTCATATAAAGTTGTAGATTGGGTACGGTTAATAGAAGAATTTGAGAAAAGGATTAAGCATTGGAGCTTAAGATGGCTTTCTAGATATAAAAGATTGGTTCTTATCAAATTATTCCTTGAGGAAATTCCTGTATATGGGTTGTCTCTTGCTTGGATTCAAAAACATATTATAAATAAGGTAAACTTTGTAGAAATTTTTTTTGGTCGGCTTCATATAATCTCTCTATTATTTCATTGGTAAATTGGGCAAGAATAACTATTGTGAAATATTTTTGGGGATGGGGTTTGAAGGAATTACATTTGTTTTCAAAACATTTAACAGCTAAAGTTGGCTTCTTAAAAACTCACTCACCTTGGATGAAAGTAATGTGTATGAAATATATAAACCCTCTATAGTTAAAGGACTCGATTTGTTTACTAAATAAATCAAAAACCAATGTTTCTATCATATGGAAAAAATTTCTCTCCTCTTTCACTTTGATAGATTCAGGATTAACATGGAAAGTGTGTGACATATCACATTTAAATGTTGGTATTGGTAATTGTATTGGAAGTCTTATTGATCATAGACTAATGGAATAATCAATTTATATCCATCATGGAAATGGCCTTATTCACTAGAGTGAATTTTTAGACCCAACACAAACAAATTTTTGGACTCAGGGTTGGGTTTTAGATGATCATTTAGACATCCCCATTCCACTTCATCATTTTTGGAATAGATATATTGGAGGCTTATGAGATTCTCATATCATATTAGTATATGGTATGGATGATTTGGTTTGGTCTCATGATCCACATTGGGTTTATTAAGCTAAAGATGGATATAACTTTCTCATTCTTGCTAGATTGCAAGATATTTATTAGGATTGAGGGAAGCGTTTATGGAAAATAAACGGTACCACTAAAAAAAGTAATCTCGTATGGTTTGCACTAGCTAATAAAATCCCATACTGGTACAATTTATATAGGACAAATTTTGAAGGTCCTAACATATGCGATCTATGAAAAGATGATGAAGAATCAACTAGTCATGTATTCCTATTGTTTCCATATATCAAATGAGTTTGGAAATGTCTTATGAAAATGGTCATATTTGCAAGTAATTGGTTAGTGAATATCTAATGGAGGCTTAGTTTCAATGGCTTTCGCTGAGAGAGAACAAACCATATTGATTATTATTAATTTTGAAAATTTGAGGAGTTTGGCTTATAAGAAATGGAGTTGTCATTGAAGATCATCTCATGCTTATTGATATTTTTGTGACATAGATCTTATATTTCTATGACTTCCCAAAGAACCAAAAGGATAATAATAATAAAATTCTCAACCTGGTAGTCATTGACAGATCACTTCCATGGGATTTGTTTCACAAGGTATCTTAAGGAGACCCTCTTAGATGTTGTAACCCATCCCTCCTGCATTTAACCACTTTAACCATCCTTCCAAGTTATATAAGTGATGGAGAGTTGTTATGACATGAACCAACCTCCTAGCTCTAAATAAGGTAGTGGGGCATATACATGACCACCAAATGACAACTTAGAAAATTCCACAAGGCTACATGGACACTTATGGGTCAAAGAACAATAGACCCTATGATGGTGCTCCATTTCACATACTTTAAACCTTAACTACATGCATGACAAGGCCTCCATGTAGTTGATGGTGTCGAACCACACACAGAAGCCTTCTTAGGTGTGGTTGTGACCTAAATTGTCCATTTCAGAGGGTGCAGTCATCAGATATAAACCTAAATTCTAGGTTAGCATGTAGTCTATTTCTCAACACATCATGAAACTTATTAGAATCATTATTGACATGAAAACAATGATAAACATACAAACTTGAAGGCATAACTTAACATTCACCACCTATAACTGACAAACATTTCGTCAAACACATGGAAAAAATGTAAGCTACAAGTCATGAATGCATATCTGATCATAAAGGTTTGAGATTAATTTGAGAATCATTGAGTAGACCCTATAATCTCTTCACATAGCTGTAATAACATGTATTGGTACATACATTCATTAATTGATAAATAGCTAAGAAATTCACGACAAGGGAAATAGAGGATACACATCATATAACCAAAACATAATTAGAAGATAAACAACACAAAAACCATGGAAACGTATCCATATTATCACGAACACATTGCCAACAAATATATATGAATCCCAATATAAAAATAGACCTTATTTACATATAAAGATACCAACCAAGTTAGGGACTTCCACATACCACCCGACCATAGATTGGGCTAAACTAAATATTTCTTTCAACAAATCACTCTCGTGCCATATTCCAAGCATGAATGTGGGATACCATGGAAATAACCGAGGAAAACAAAACTGGGCTTCCAAAGGACAAACCACCTCAACCCTCAACTACTTATTCCACCTCATGCTTGCACATCACTAACACCAATCATATTACTCTCTATTCAAGCTCTCTAGGGATCTAAGAACTAATAAGTCAACCCACAACCTTCCAGGGCTCCAGAGTGCTTTTCTAACCCATCTCCAACAACTAATAACTGAGCCCACTGAGGGCTCCTTATCCTTTATCCCAACCTAGGCTTTAGGACTAGTAACTGAATCCAAGTTGTTCCAAGGATTCTAGAGTGTTTGTTCCAACCCATAGCCATAATGAATTATGATCACTAACTAAACAAAATCAAGTGAAAAAACCCATAACACCATGGTTATCTAGGAAATGGAAAGGTAAGGCTAAAAGCACTATCAATCTAGGAAAATATTAATATACCATGCATCCATAAACCAATAACAAAATCATACATAAAACTTATTACATGTAAAGAAACTGAACTATAGTTGTTGATCCATATTTTCCCTTATCCTTTCCTTCTTTCTTTTCCTTCTTTTTGCAAATCTAATTTGTGCCAAAGTGCTCCAAGGATTCTCTAAGAATACTCTAAGTGTGTAAGAGTATGAGAGAATGAGAGAATAGAGGAGATATCCAAGCTAAAACTGATAAAAGGATACCAACCGAAAGTTGTGACCTGATCACCATAATTTTTTTTTATCATTGAGGTCTCTACTTCATTTTCCTTCATTTTTCCTTCAATTTTCCTTACATGCAAATTTGTGACCCTTTATCTCCCTTTTCTCATATTTTCCTTTATTTCACAAATAAAATTCCAGTTATTATCACTTTTCCTTTGTTAATGCCTTTGACAATTTCCATAGAAATTAATTAATCACCAGTGGTAACCATCACTATGTTTTTGCCAACATTAAACTTGGAATATGTGCCCCATGACATTGCTCTTATTTTTATTTACATATAAAATAAACCATGGGCTCTTACAAACCCATCACACTTGGGGAACACTATCCTCGATATTTAATGACACTTCTAAACCAACAAAATGCATGCTTCCCATAGAGCTTTATAGCATAGCTCAATGCGACACTTACATAATATAATACTACTGAGACAATTACCATCATAACATGAGCACCATATCACTTATTGCAGGCTTTATAACATAACTCAATGTGGTATTTAGATACATATACATATATAGACATAACCAAAACAAAACATCAAAACATATATCAAGGTACATTTGCTTAACTAACAAATATAAAAATATAGATAACCTGCATTTGGTCATCCATATCCCATGTAGCTTCATCAGCCCCAAAGTGCTTCCATTGCACTTTAGCTTTCCTGATTACTCGATTCCAGCTCATGAGCATCTTTCACTATAAAATGTATAAATGTTCTAGATGGAATTCTCCTTTTGTCTTGACCTATAATACAAAATAGTCAATCACATGATCAACATCTTTCACATAGTCATTAACCAATGCACATGGAAAACATCATGTAGTTTCACTATCAGAGGTATTGCAAGTTGGTAGGCCACCAATACAATCCTCTCAAGGAACTCAAAAGGCCCTCAATATCGAGGTGATAGCTTTACACATGATCCAGTCCTCAATATTCTCTTCCTAGGAGTGATGCATTAATACACATGTTCCACAACCTGAAACTACTTAAATACCCTGTGCTAATATACATAACTATTATGTATATCTTCTTCTACCTTTAGATTCTTCTTAATAACTTATATTTCTGGTTCATTTTCTTCCAACATATCGGCCAATCAATACCATGTTCACTAGTTCAGTCCAACTCATGGGAGTATTAAAACGCAACCCATAAAGTGCCTAAAATGGACTCACCCATAGTGACTCCTGACACCCATTGTTGTAATAAAACTCAACTAGTGGAAGATTATCTTCCCACTTCCATTATTAATGCATGACATACATCATCCAAATGTCCTCTAGAATCCTTCTAACTCTCTCCTTCTATCCATTTATATATATATGATATGTTGTATTGAAATCTAAATATGTACCCAAACCTACAGACAAATCCTTCCAAAACCTGGAAATGAACTTGGCATTTTTCTAGCACGATCTTCTAAGGAATACAATGTAACCTCACTATCTCCCTAATGAAAACGTGATCAACCTTACTAGCTGAATTCATAGACTTCCCTAGAATGATGTGAGCTACCTTAGTCAACATGTAAACCATGTCCATAATAAAATCGTGATGTCTAGATGTCCTCAGCAAAGATGTAATAAATTCCATGGAAATGACCTCCTGTTTCCACTCTAGAATCGAAATTGGATGTAATAAACCATCTCGATTCTTACACTCTTCTTTTACCTAATCATAATCCAAACATCTAGCCACAACCTTAGCCACCTTTTAAGTCAAGTTTGGCCAATGGTAAAACTTCTTAATAATTGCCAATGTATTCTGATGTCCCAAGTGACCTGAATATGACTTGATTTGAAATTCCCACAAGATAAGATTCTTAATCTCATTGTTATCCTACACATAGATCATATCCCTAAATCTGAACAAGTCATATACTATGAGATTATAATCCACATTCTGCTCACCTGCACCCTATTGTGACTTATGCTTAAGTTACTGAAACATGTCAGCACACTGTACTACCTGTAATATCTACTCTTGCAAGTTCAACCCATATGAATTCGTAGTTGCAATGACATTTACCTACACCCTTCTACCAAGAGCATCTGCAACCTTGTTCTTTTTTCCCTTAAAGTACATGATCTCGAAGTCAAAACCAGTGAGCATGGCCAACCACCTAGCTTTCCTTGCATTTATATTAGGTTGGTCAAATAAGTACCTCATCCCACAGTGATCACTCATCAAGACAAACCTCCTACCAGTAAGATAGTGCCCCCACATCTCCAACATGTGAATGATCGTTGCCAACTCAAGATCATGACTCACATAATTCTTCTTGAGCTCATTCAGTTTGCATGGATCATAGAATATTGTATGTCGTTCTTGCATAAGAACTCCACTATGTACTCTCTTGCAAGCATTTGTACACACCACAAACTCTTTATTTGGATCTATAATCTTTAGAATTGGAGTGTTTGCAATAAACTACTTTAACTACTCAAAACTAGTTGGACATTCCTTTATCTATTCAAATTTCTTTCCTTTTCTATGCAAAGGTGTAATAGGATAGGAAATCCATGAGAATTTCTTGATGAACCTCTTGTTATAACCTACCATCCCCATGAATGATCTGACCTCATCCACAATCCTACGAGTTACAAACTCCATGATACCTTTGATCTTTTTCAGATCCACTACTATACCTTTCCTGGAAACCACATGCCCCAAGTAATGAACTTATGTCTAAAACAAAATACACTTACTAAGCTTGGCATAAAATTGATGCTCTCTTAGTAATACTAATACTGCTACTAGATATTCTGCATGCTCTTCCTCATTCTTAGAATATATCAATATATCATCAATGAATACTATCACAAACCTATCTATATAAGGATGCAACACATTATTCATCAAAGACGGGAAAGTAGCTACAGAATTTGTCAAACTAAAAGGAACCACAGCAAAGTCATAACTCCCATACTTGATCCAGAATGTAGTCTTCCGTGTGTCCTCTTCTTTGATGTGTAACTATTGATATACTGATCTCAAATCAATCTTCGATAACAATGTTGCTCGCTTCAGCTGATGAAACAACTCATCAATCTGGGGCAAAGGGTACCTATTCTTGATCGTCATCTTATGCACCTACCTGTAATAAATACATAACCATGGAATACCATCCTTCTTCTTCAAAAACAATAGTAGGGAACCCCAAGGAGATACACTTTCCCTAATGTATCCCTTATCAAACATTTCCTTCAACTGCAATTTTAGTTCCAACAACTCCACAATGCTCATCCTATAAGGTGCCTTTGATGTTGGTGCTACTCCCGACATCAACTCAATAGAAAAGTACTCTTCCCTATGATACATTAACTCTGAGATATATACTGGAAATACATCCTGAAATTGGTGTAAAACTGGATACATCTTAAAGACCTCAACATCTTCAACATGCTTACCTTTGTCACTGGAAATATGAACTGCAAACAATACACATCCATTCCTGCTACAGTTCTTTGATAGCATGACTGTAACCATCCTCACTGATGTAGGATTCTTCTTATGTTGTAAGATTATCCTTATCCAAGGATTCAATATCCTTATCATAGAAATCAACTTTATTCCTATGAATTTACAACCAATCCATACCCAACAACATAGTGTATGATCCCAAAGGAAGCACTATTAGATGTGTTTACGTAGACATATCGTTTAGCTCAAATGCACAAAATCTTACCAAATGAAGAAATTTTTTCTAAATACCTATTTCCAACTTCACTAACCACAGATCTACATGCAGTTCTTTATTCAAGGAGCACTTATATACCAGGTGAGTATTGATATAAATATAGTTATATATGGGGCAAATCAAAATAGAAAAAATTGATCACAAAGTTTACCTTCCATCTCAATAATAGATCCTTGATGATCAACCTACCTATTATCGAATGCTGCATTAATTCGATGAATACTTTATCCCTTTAGTGTCCTATAATTTTTTATAGGATCGATTGATTATAGCTATTCATTATTATGTTTGAGATGTTGTAAATAATATTTTATCCTGCACATTAACTCCAAAGAGACACAAAGTATTAGGATTTAAGGAGATTTTTGTATGAAAATTTTTGGATCAGAACAGATTATAGTTGTTTTCATCAGAAAGTTCTCAGAAGCATCTTTCCAATGGTATATCATGTGCTTAAATCTAATTCTTGGATTGAAAGGTAGGGCATAACAAAGTTGAACTTCAAAAGTGGATAAAGGCCCAAGAACTATTTCTACTCCACTTTTAAATTATATTTTCATCTATCCTTTGTAAAAAATCTTTCCCCCATGTCAATATGTAGTTATGATTTTCAAATCTTGAATTATGTTTCAAGATATTTATATATATATTTGTAACAAATCTTGATATTTTTCAATATATTATAGTTTATGATTTGTATAAATACTTCAACATTTGAATTAAGACATGCTGATTTTTGCATTCTAGAAAGTTATTGCACTTTTTCATTTGATGGGCTAATTAGTAATAAAAAGGACATTCTTCACAGGATTCATGTGTTGGACTATTTGGTGAAGTACTTCTCTCACTATCTATGTGTTTATTTCTCTATTTCTACATTTATGTGTTCTTAAATATGAATTATTTTATAGAAAGTTTATGAACATAATTTGTTGAAAGATACTTTCTGATTATGGCTGCAAATAATTTATATGTTTTCTTCTGATATCATGTTAAATAATTCTTAAACTTCTCTTTAACTTAAATTGAACATATATATATTCTTCTATTACACTTCATTTAAATATAAAGGATCAAGTTAGTTCAACTATGTTATGGAACCAACTCAAGAAAAAATAGAAAAGATAGATCAACGCCTTAGAATTCAGCCTCTTCGAGGGGGCAACC